>WBNM01015576.1:137965-167400 GCA_013399055.1 Ramphastos sulfuratus | reverse complement strand
CACTGGAATGGGCTGCCCAGGGAGGTGGTGGAGTCACCGTCCCTGGAGGTGTTCAAGGCACGTTTGGACATGGCACTTGGTGCCATGGTCTAGTCTTGAGGTCTGTGGTAGTGGGTTGGACTTGATGATCTTTGAGGTCTCTTCCAACCTTGCTATACTGTGATACTGTGATACTGTAATGTAGATGATGTTTGTGAAAATAACTATCTATGTATTTAGATACACATAGCATTACATCACATAAATAAATACACACAAATTGACTTCTTTCAGGACAAGTTGATCTTAGGTTATTTTAAAAGACAGTGGAAAAGATAGGGTTGCACCAAACCAAACAACAAATAAACTGTTGTGAAACTGGTAGCAGAAAAGCTGGAAAAGGCTTAGTTTCACTTCAAAATATTCATGCTCAGTCTCCAGTATTTTAGACTCAAAATCATGCTTAAAGTAGATTTTAATTTAGTCTGCCTCACATCTATGCATTTCTTTAATACAAGCATGTACATACATGTTTACATATATATATATATACATAGGCATAAATGGCACAGCAGCAGAGAAAGAAAAAGCATGGGAGATAAAAGCCCTAGCTTCTCTCTGCCACTTAACCGCAGTAAGACATTTCAAAGGCTTTCTATCTGCCTTATCTCTTAATTCTTCATCTGTAAAATAAGAACATGTGTCAATCTCAAATGGAAGAACTTGAGGAGCATTGCATTAGTAGGAGAGTTTAACAAAGCTCACCTTCACTAGGAAATGGCCACCTATTTCTAGCACAAAGAAAAACTAGCAATAATATAAATTGGCAGTGAGATACGCTAAGTAGAGGAGTACTATGTTTATAGAATCTGGATTGAGAGATATAGGAATGCTTTACATTTTCAGTCACTTTAAAACTTTCCATTCATACACTCCTCACAATAAATGAAATATATTGTACAAAGAATTAAGATAAAAAGTATTTCTCACTTAGGCATAGACCTGTAAAACCATAATGTAAACACAACACTGCTCCAGATATAGAAGGCCGTAACTGTCTCTCTGAAGTAATCTGTTGCAGAAATACTTTCCTTAAGCTTTTCTGTAAAGACTTCTTGTGCATTTGTGATGTCACAAGAGTATCTTTACTCTTGTAAAGATTGTCTTGTATTTTCACTATTAATGGGATAAAGCAAATGGTGTCTCTTTTGTATATGTCTTCACCTTTCAAAAGTAGAAAGTACAGTTCATACATGTGATGCTCCATGTTTTTGAAATTAAAGCCATTAGAGATTTGTTTGGCATTAGATTAAAACCACTAACAAATTGCTAGTGGTAAAACATTGCATGAACATTGTTTCTTGCAAAATTTTGGAAATAATTATTGTAACATTACTCAACAGTTAAGCAACCTCTGTTTACTGTAAGTACTGGCTCCTTGAACAATGTGTCCTGCATACATAAATTCATCCCTTTTGGATCCAAACTCCCAACTCCTAACAATTTGATCAAAAAAGTAAAACAAAAGTACATGAACAGATCTTCTTGCTGAGTGGTCTATAGATAGATAAATAAATAAATAAACAGATAAATAAATGAATAGGTAAATAGATAAATAGATAAACAGGTAAAGAAATAAATAGAACATGGCTAAACAGAACCATATTTATTTTTCAAATCTCTCCTGCAAACAGTTCTAAGGACACATTTCTTTTGGTAAGCAATGCAATTTTTTCTTGCTTGCTGTATACATCTGATGATCAACTTTTGTAACAACTTGTCTTAGAAAAAGTAACTAGAACACTGCCTACCATACATCCTAGCATCTCTTTGCAGTCAATACAGTTTTTATTTGAGCAAAACAGGATTAGCATCTTCCCATCTCTCTCCATCCATGACGTAAAAAACATACCGGGAAAGGAACTGAAAAATTCAAATTCTCCTCAGTCATGAATAGGTTCAGCGCTGTGATGTGAAATTATAATTTCATTACATTTCTCTGTTTTTTCTCTGTATAGAACTAGATTCAGCAAAATAAATGTTGACTCTTCTTGAATGACAGGATCAAAACTATGGTTGTTTCCATACTCTGTCTAGCATAGTTCTGTAGTGATGTACAGAAAATGGAGACAGGCTTAACTTTTAATCTTGAATCCAATTTCCTCATTTTCCTGTCTCAGGTTTTTCAGACTGTTTCATTTCTGTGAAGATGAGTTGGAAGAAGTCTGCTGGACTGAAATATTTGCAGCTCAAAACAAGCCTTACTACAGAACTGACACTGTCTGTCCTCTAAATTTTATATTCATTTCTGTCCCAACATGCATTGTGACAAATAAAAAAGAAGAAATTGTGATGTTTTGTACAGATATCTTTTCAATTTTTGTCTTTTTTTCCTTTCTCTTTTTGACCATCATTATATGTAACTTATCAAATACAAAAGCACAAATTTTAGAGGAGAGTTATTTAACTGCTTTACTGTGGTTGAAAACTAACATGCAGAAAATTAATTTAGATCGTACATTAATCCCAGAAGTTTAACAAAACTGGAATTTGGGAAGGAGTACAAACATCTTCACTGAAAAGAATGTCACAACACATTTAGCACATACTATGCCAGCAGTAGTAAAGCAGAGATGGGAGTTAGCACCTGCTTAAGAAGAGAACAAGCCTACTAACACTGAGAGTTGGGGGAATTCACCACTAAACTACAACATATAGAAAGTAGGTCACTTTTACTCTTTTGAGAATGAGGAAAAGAAACAAAATTCTGAATTATATGTGAAACATTTTATCTAATTTTCTCCGTCTCCAGCAGCTCCCAAGAGTCTTGCAAACAGAAAAATCTAGATTTTACGACTCTGGCAATTATCTGAGTTAATACAATACAGTTCTCCACAACCATTTTCATTATACTGAAGAGTCTGACAACCTTTCTACTTACTCTCCTTTACAATTCTTCCCAACCCCCTTGCCTCTGATTTAGTGCTTGCCTGTAAAAGTTTAGTCCAGATATGACTTTGCACACAAGCATCTTACAAACAAGCTTTAGTTAAAATAAATCTTGAGTATACCTGCAATTTAACCTATCTGACAATCTTGCCAAGTGTTACTGGCAGGAATAAAGGTGAAGTTCAAATGTCTGAGAGGTCTCGTTTAAATTAATAAGTGTGATTGGCTCAAGTGCTGCACACACAAACCTGGGACAGCTGAGTATTTTCCCTGTGTAACCTTACAGATAACCTTATTATATTCTGAAGCATAGAGTTTATGTACAAAACAAGCAACATTTTTTGTGGGGAAAAGGAGAACTGTAGCTCAATAACATACATCAAAACCCACTGTCATCTATTAGCAGGAATGGAAGTCACATTTTATTGAGCAGTAAGTAGTAAGCTAACTACAACACTTCCATGGAACAGAAAAAAACCCTCAAAGTCAACACCTGAAACAAAGTGCTAGAAAAAGAACCAGCCACTCCAATTCTCCATGGGGCTATGCACAAATTCTGGGCAATGATCTCTGTTCAGCAGAGCTACACAAAAAGGATGAGAAAGGGCGAAACAGGCATACACAAAGCAGGGAGCAGGAAAGTCCCAGAGACAGCTAGAGCCTCTAATGTTTACTTCTAATGGCATTCAGGGAAATAGGAGTTCATAAATACAGACATAATTGCAAGAACAAGTACATTTCATCATCAATTTGTAAAGGTATTCCCCCAGATAGCTCCCACAGTTAAGAGTGAAAACCACTCAAAATAGCTCAGCAGCCTTGCACCTGATTCCCACCTTTCCCAGTACAAACATCTTTGTAACAGCATCTCCTCTTCACCTGCTGAGTACCATGTTACTGCCCACCTAGTGCTACACTCTAAAGGCATATTTCGGCAAGTCTGTTTCCATGGGAAGTTTCCCTGACCTGGTGCTGAAACTCTGCTCTGATGCCAGGCAGATGTACTCGAGGCCAGGCTGGACGAGGTCTTGAGTAACCTGTACTAGTGGGAGGTGTCCCTGCCTATGGCAGGGGGTTGGAACTAGATGATCCTTGAGGTCCCTTCCAACCTTACCATTCTATGATTCTATGATTCTATGTCAGGGGCACTAGTCTAGAATGGATAGCTTAGGCCTTGACTCTCCATCCCTGTAGCAATCAGGGCTCACTCAATTTTCTCCACTCCTTGAAGCCTTTTAAACTTAATAGGGCCAAAGGCCATAGTCTTTGCCATCTAGGGACACTGGCTTGCCATGAGGCACCGGTTCTGTTATAGTTCTTCCAATCTAAAGCTACTTTACTCAAGAAATACGGTGTTTTCTAATGTTACTACTCAGCATCTGGCATATGGTAGATAACAGCAGTGGTTATTCTTGTGAGATTCACAATAAGAAAGAGAACACAGTTTACAATGAGACAAAATACGGGAAAGAAACAAAGAAAATCATCAGCATGGAGTGATGCCAGCTACCAGGCATGGTGGATTTCCAAACAAAATCTGTGTACAAGCATTAAAACTGTAAAAGCAAGAACCAATCCTCTATGCACACGAAAGTTACAAAGGAAGTTGAGAAAAATCAGCTATAACATTTGGGGTTAAAGGCTTAGATAATAGGACATTCCAGCTGGAATAATGCTCCAGATGCTGGAACAGAACATCAAAATATTCAATGAGCCCAGAAAGAACAGCAGTCACAAAAGTGTTTTGTTTTGCTTTTACCTGAATAAATATTTGTATTGAATAGTGAGGAAAAAAAAAATGTTTACACACTGCAGAGAGCACAATCTTGGCTCCCGCATACAAGCTCAGAAAGAATGAAAGCAAGATAATTTTCAAGGCAATAGACCTAGCCTCAGAAACATGCCACTCACTGAAAAGGCAGCCAAAGTGAGCAGTGAAAGGAACATGGCAACAGTGTATTGGTACACAACAAGCGCTCCAACTTCAAACTAAGCAAACAGTATCGAGAATGAAGGTGCCATGTTTTGTGGATGTCATCTAACATATGTGCCGCAGACAGCAATTTGACATAAAAATTAATGGCCAGTCTGCAAGGTGCAGTGAAAATCACAGAGGAAGCAGAACCAGGGTATCTTCATATACCAATGATATGCCAGGAAAATGCTGTTTCTGAGAGCATTTGGAAAGTCTTCCACAGAAGGGAAAGCAACCTGTGGTGTCAGTTAGCAGATGAGGAAATGATGTACATTTATTACAGAACAAGGCAGATGGACACTCAGCTGACATTTTTACTGTTATATTATTAAATCAGCAATCAATCCAAATCAAACTAGATGGCAGAGCCACCTGCACTTCAGTTCCAGATATACCACAGATTTGTAAGACCAGGTGTTGATGAGCTGCAATAAAACTGTTTCAAGACCAACAGGCAAAGCAAGTCATTGATAAGCCCATGTAAGAAGTCATAATACATCTTGGATTTGGTAGCTGATAATAAGATTGAAAGGGCGCTTTTAAAAGGGAGCTAATCCCATTGGATTCGGTACATGACACCAGGAAACAGATAAATGCTTCACAACTGAGAAAATGCATGCCAGGCATAACTCTTATATTATGCATGTCCCCAAAGGATGGAATTTTAAAGACTGGAAGATTTATTATACAACTCACAATAAAGATAATGAATTAGCAGCTCTAAAATCTTAAATTTGATCTGCCTTGTTCCTGATTTAATATTTTAATCTTGTACCGCCTCCTGTTTATTAATAGATTAATAAACCAACCTTTTTTTCTGATACAGTCACTTTNATTCTATGATTCTGTGATTATTGAAGTCATCTTCATGTTTTCAATCACAACCCGTATAAGACAGGAAGTAGAAGCAACGTATATTTACTTTTCTAAAATGACGAGAATACAGGAAAGGATTGGGATGCAAAGCTGTGATCCATTTTCCTTACATAACAATCTGTGGCAGATGACCACCAGATGAAAATAACCCATAATTCACTCATGGTTTAATTGCTCTTCACTCAGTTGATTTATGATACTGGCAAAGCCCCACAAGTGATAAATATTGCCCATTACAAGCAGATCAGATCAGCCAGAACTGGTTAAAGAAACCCGAGTTCAACTCAAAAAATCTCAGAGATTTGACAGATTAGAAGTACTTGCCTATTACACAGAATGTTTTGTATTAAAGTATTTTAGAAGCTCCTCAGCACAGACTAAACCTTTGAGCAACAAATGTGATGTTTGCACCCAGAAGTGATGAATTTGCTTCTCCATGCAACTCTAATATGCCAAAAGGAAGATAGGAGTTGTCCTTCTCTCAAAGCAGCAAACACATCAACCATGACAGGAGAGTGTAAAGAGAGGTGTAACACTGCTGTACAAGCACATTTTGCTTGTGAGCTCTTTAGTCAAAACAAGATCCGTTTTGAAGTCATATGCTGCTATATGTTTCTAGTGCTAGGCTTCCCTTAGCTTCATGTACTGAAAAAATCCAACACATATCAACAGTTTAAAATTAGTAATAACAAATAATTCTGCTTTATTCCAATCTGATGAACACTGTATAAAAGTCACAGCACCATTGACACCCACACTTTTTGTTGTCTGTTTTACACAGCTGAATACAGATGGAGTGACTCACGACAGTCGAATTCTGAGATCGCTCTAAGCAACTATGACATCAGCTGCTGCCAAAAGGCATTTCATTCTTCTGTTGTGAAATGCCAGGTTGGTTCTGAGACATGGTAAGAAGCCAACTCTAGTTCAGAAGATTCTATAGTGAGCTATTGTTTGCTACTAAATACAAGATCATCACTCCTGCTAATGCTGCTGCAAGTCACAGGGCATCCAAGGACACATTTAACACTATCACCACTATCTGCTGTGTTTGCAAAATATGGCAACAAAGCTTCATGCATCCAGACTATAGAAAGTGCCTGTGAGAGAATAGAGACCCCGAAGTCGAGTAAGAACTAATAAACTGAATCTTATAAGGCAAAAGAGCCACTAAATATTCATAAGAGGAGTTTTGTGATCTGCTGTCTTTTACACATTGGTTACCCTATACCAAGTAATCAAGTAATCATCATGTCTCAAAAATATACTCTCCTGTAAACTTCTAACACTGGAAAAAGTAAAAGACATTGTAATTTGAAGGGTGTCATTATCATCAAAGAAATCCTAGTGCACAGGTATTTTTGTCTTGCTGAAAAAAAAACCATACCAAAAGATACATTGACTTTGTTCTTCACCAGTGGTCCCAAGCAATAAGAAACTGAAATGACATGTCAAAATCAAAGGAAAGGCATGGATCTGTCAGAGCAGGTCTAGAGAAGGGCCACAAAAATTCTTAGAGGGCTTGAACACCTCTCCTATGAGGAAAGAGTTGGGGTTGTTTAGCCTGGAGAAGTGAAGGTTGCAGGTGGGATTTTGTTGCCTTGCAGTAGTAACAGACAAAGCAGCAACAGCTTTTATGCAGGAGCCGCTTTATTTACCTCTCAGATGCCTTTTTAGCTCTTCTACAAGTGATCATACGCCTCACAGATACATATGACTGGCCATCTACATTGTCCACACACTCATCTGCTTCTTGTCATTGGCTAAAGGGTCCTCTTTGCGTGTACTGGCAAACTTGCTGAAAATATCCCTCCCACACCCTGGTTTCTCATTGTCTTAATTCCTCCCTTAATTGTTTACATTCTAGTCAAGGACAAAACTGTGTTTCACCAAGATGGAAACTGCCTGCAGTTAGACTCAGATCATCCGCAGGACTTTATTGCAGCCTTTTAGTCCTTAAAGGGGGCCTGTGGGCAAGAAGATGGGGAGAGAGTTTTTGGTAGGTCCTGTATGATAGGCCAAGGAGTAATGGTTTTAAACTACAAGAAGAGAGATTTAGACTAGATATGGGGGTGGAACAGTGGAACAAGTTGCCAAGAGAGCTGGTAGAACCCCCATCCCTGGCAACTTTCAAGGTCAGGTTGGATGGGGCTCTGAGCAACATAATCTGTTTAAAGATGTCACTGCTCATTGAAGGGAAGGTTTGGCTAAGTGACCTTTAAAGGTCCCTTCCAACTCAAACTGATTCTATTCAAAATAGTTTAGGATAGCAGACAAAGATACCTCTAGACTTTCTTTCTCATTTCCAGACCATTTATTAATATTTGGAACATTGCAAGCCACATGACAAATCCCACAGAAACTTCCCTGGTAACCTTCTTCTGTGAAAATTTATTATACATTGCTGAATTCTGTCTATTTTTTAATTTTTTTTTTTAATCCTCTGCCTTCTTAGGTTCTTTAAAAGCTTTTGGAAAGTTATAAATCAAGTAGGTTATATCGACCATAATTCATTTATCAACAAGCTCTTTGGCTGCTCTGAAGAATGCTACTAGATTTCTGAGCCATGACCCTTCTTTACAAATGCATGCTGATTCTCTGCCAACACACAGTGTTTATTCCTGTCCACTGGCTTCTCGGAACAAATCTTTACCTACCTCAGTAACAAAAACCAGCACCATGGAATCTAACAGAATCTTGGAAACAATCAGCTTTGAGTTCCCAAATCCCTGTGAGTATAGCCAGGTAATCAAGAGCTAGAGTGAAATCTAATGCAGATTAATGGGATTTGATGGAACAGTTATTCCTATCCCTGATGATCATGAAGAATCCACCAAGCCTTATTTTCTACACTCCAATGTTAAGTTAATTCTTATCTAACTTGAAATATAATTGTAGAACAAATCCCTACATAAATCAAAACATGAAACATCAACTGTTGACATCATCCTTCATCCTTCATCATTCATCCTTCATCATTCAGTGAGGGTGGTGAGGCACTGGAACAGGTTGCCTAGGGAGGTTGTGGATGCTCCCTCTCTGGAGGTGTTCAAGGCCAGGTTGGACGAGGCCTTGAGTGACCTGTGCTAGTGGGAGGTGTCCCTGCCTATGGCAGGGGGTTGGAACTAGATACTTGAGGTCCCTTCCAACCTTACCATTCTATGATTCTATGATCCTAAACATTCAGGTCAAAACTTTTGCTTTCCCAAACATTAGAAGAAACACCAGCCACAACACTATTCAGTGTATGGGCAGTGAATTAAATCTTGCAGTTAAAATGCAGTAAAGGCCCTACTTGTACCATCACCATTAGTCTTTCTAAATCTTCATCCTTTCCACTTATGTGAACAGACTCCGCAAAAAATCTGAATAACATCCTTTGTCCTTCATGATACCAGTCTTCTTCCTATTCCTGGAGCTGTTCCAGATCCAGTGACAAGCTATGTTCAACAACCATTTTCTTCTTAACTCTACTCCTATTTACCAAAACCTGAAATCTAATCAAGTGACTACTTCATAAGGGAAAATTGAGATTCATTAGCAAACAACATTCTTTCTAATCTCTGTTGGTCTAAAACCAGAGTGAGCTTGACTGGTGAAGCCTCCTTCTTTTATGTCATAATGACACCCTAAACCTAATCCTAAAAGTTACTAGTTGGAAGTGACCAGTCTGTATAGTAAAACTGAATATAAGACATTTGTTCCCAATTATGCAAACTCTCATCCTATCTCTGCCAGTCTTGCAGAATGCAAGAATTAAAAGGCTTTCTACCTTCTTTTCTGAAAATCTGATTCTAGCCCTAAAATTAACACATACTGTAGAGAGAGGATGAATCTGTACTGGAATACCTAATAGGAAGCATATGTTCCTGCCTACACCATACTACTCTCGCTGACATATTTTTTCCCAGTTCCTTAGCCTTATCCCAAACCTTTCTTAAATGGAAGATGTGTCCAGGAATACTGAAAATAAGATATTTGTTTATGAATACACCAGCCACCAGCTGAACCTTTATAAATTCAGCAATAAATCAAACTTTACAAAGCCTTCTTTTCTGAAACTCTAACCCTATCTTTAACCAATTCCTGCAAAAAAAATAAAGAAATTCATCCCCAGCATTATAAGCATTCCTGCTCCTGTCAGTCACATGTATCTGACACTGAAACAGATTTTCAAGCCTTTTCTTTTTGTTCCCTGATGGACAGAAAAACATCTTGCTATAAGATGATCTTTTCAAACCTTATTTTCAGATTTGAATCCAAATTTACTATTTAAAAATCAGTACTCAAGAATAAAGTTGGAGAATTGGTTAATTAAAACATAGAAGCTATTAAAATGACTCTTCCAAAAGATTAAAGATTAAAGAGAAGTTAAAGAACAATAGTAAGGCATTGGTCCAGGTGAAGTTCTTACGCTAAGCACACTACCAATGTTTATGAGTAATCCTTAAACACTGAAATAGTATTTAGCACTGAACAAACCATAACAAAAGATAATGCTTGCCCCATGAAACTCTTAATCTAAAAAAAAACCTTGAAGATGACAGGGTGCTGTAGAAGGCTTAAACCAGGACACTAGCAACGTAATTTCATTGCAGGTCTGTCTGACCTACTTGATTAAATAAATGTTGATAGTAAAAAGAGTATTTGACTGATATAGGTATTAACATACTTTATGAAGACATGGCTTAAATGAGACACCACAAAATGATATATAACATTCAGAGGTTAGTTCACAGTTGAGTCACTTGGTAGGCAGTCCTTGGGAATGTGAGATAAAGTGGGATGTAACAACCTCCATGTCCATCTTGTTAGAAGGAGAAAAGGCACATTGCGCTCAGCAGCAGATCTGTGGTTCTGGCAGATACTTGGTGAATCAGATTCACTTATTTTGCCATACCATTCTGCCTCATATATCCCACAGTAATGCCATAAACCACTGACAAGGTAGATATAAAATACTAGTCAGTCTTTGAAAAATACCAACTAATACCAATCTCTGCTGCTTGCTTCTCCCATCTCAGAAATATCTGTTTTTAAAGCAATTTTAAACAGCAGTAAAGACTGTGCTACATTATTATCTCTGGGAAAAACTGCAAGTGAAATTTTGGAATTTTCTTGTTAAGACTGTGGCTACCAGGATGTCATCTAACAATTACTCCATGCTAAATCATGTGGCAATTCAGCTGTAAAATGCAGATGAACTGCAGAGACATATATATATATATATAACTAACATTATGTTTGGATCAGGATTTTATTCGTAGAATTAACATTTTTACCCAAGAAACATGCATGGGTTTTATCACACATACAATACTTTGTAACACTAGAAAAAAGTGAAATTCAACTGGAAAGACAAAAACCCATCCAAACTACTTTCACTGAACAATAAGAATGGCCTGCAAGAATAGTTTTCATGGTCTTGTGAGGAAGAGAAGCAATTTATTACTGAATCCTTAGGTATCTGAACGTAACTTTTTATTTCAAAAGTGAGCTCTCTGACTTTCTTTCACAGGTTAAAAATACTTGTTAAAGCCATCTATACCGTTGCTAAGAGAAATGGCAAGAATTTGGCAAGGACATGCAAGTGATAGCTGGATATTCTTGAAAATAAAATAGATTTGGCTTACAGGTTGTTTTTTTTAATATACTTCAAAATCTTCAGTAATAGTACCAAAAAAATGCACAGCATTATATAACACAAATTCAGTATAAACTCATCAAAGAAGAGCTGTATCTTCTTCTGAATCTACCTATGAAGCTCCATCAGCAGAGGCAGAAATACATGTTTTAGATGTAACTTTTTTAATCTTTGCAGAAATGTAAATAAATATCTTCTATTTCATATATGGATTTAAATACAGCTTTCCTCCCACAATAGGGAACACTGAGCCAGATTCTCAGCTCTTCACAGCTCTGTATGCCAGTGTGCCTTGTGTGTTAGTCATTCGGATTGCTCTTAACGTACGCTGGAATAAGTGAGCTGGGATTTAGGTCTCATCAGGCTCAGCTGGTGGGAGAACATGACTAGAAACCAATTCCATGGATTATGGATTTCTGTTAAATCCATAACCTGTGGATTTATGAATCCATAACCTATGGATTTCTATTAAATCCATAAGAAAAAGTCTTTTTTTCTGTACTGTTTGAATGGTACTAAAATACTCTGTTGTTAAATAATATGATAGAAATATACAGATAATGACTTAATAGAAATTAATAATAGAGGTAATTCTAATAGTTAATTCTAACTCTAATAGAAACTCTAATCTCTGAAGCACTGAAGTTCTAAACCGTTTCTTGACTAGAGGCCTATGAATATTCCCATTAGCTTCACCTGAGTTTCCTGCAGCTGCCAGATGAGGTAGGCCATGGTCATGTACAGTACTCTGAAGCTCAAGAGCAGCCCTGTAACTAAGTTCTTAGCATCAATGCCTCAGACAGCATTTGCATTCTTTAAGCCTTTTTTTTTTCAAGTGGAAAAAAAAAAAAAGCCTTAATATTGTTCTTTAAACATTGTTGTCAGACCAAAACAGCTACAAAACTTTGAGAAGAAATAGTGGAGTACTGCTTGGGATTTTCATGCCTTCAGATGCCAAACTTCTTTAAGAACCTGTGCGTTAGTTGTAGACATGACCTCAGCTAACCCAAAGAAAGCCACAGGCATGTCTCCTTTCCCTGTTGGCAGCTACTTTAATTGGCGGGTTCACAATGAGCACTTTTGTTTGCAAACTAAACATGCAGAACACAATTAAAATGTTTAATACATTCATCCTGAAAGTGCACCAATTAATATGTGTTGGGTTTTTTTTTATAGGCCAAGTCATTACACATTTAAACAGCATCATTCAAACACTTAAGGAACTTGCTTTACAAGAACTCAAAAGGTTTCCCATTTAAAATTATATGGATTTAGCTCAGTTTAAAAATAGACTTTTTGTTTGTTTTCCATTCATACACCCTGCTGTTTGGTGCTCTCTCCTTGCACATGTAGTCTCTGAGTATTTTACTACCCCCTACAGCATGGAAAGAAAACTGTACAATACTTCTCTGCTCACACCCCCTGAGAGCTCCCCATCAGCTGGAACACCAAGAGAATGGATTAAGAGTCACTGGAGCTACAGAATCCTGTTTGGGTTGTCACATGAAGTTTCTTCTGTCTGTGATGTAGATAACAGAGAACAAAATTTTCTTGACAACTTTGAGATAGCAGACTGCTACTGAAGCAGCATGGTTACTGGGTTGGTATAGTGCAAATCATCATGTTTCCAAAGCAACTAAAAGTGCTTTGCGAAGCAATGAGTCAGAACCTGGTTGTGCAGTAACCACACACAGAGATTTATGTTTTCAGGAACTATGTGACCAAGAGTAGCATTCTGTTATATAGGTCTCTGGCACTAAACACATCGAGTAGCCACTGAATCAGACTGAACACCTCTAAAGGCATGTGAGCAACTTTTGGTGTACTAGCATGGCCCATGTAGTGGTTATGTACAATGGCTGATATGTAACATGAAGAAGCGCCCCCCTCTCAACTGAGCTGAATCTCACTGCCTCTCTTGGTAAAGGGCATAACACTAAATCGTTTATCACATCTGCACAAGAAAATGCACGTGCCACATGCAGTTTGTAGGTCAAATAAAGATCGCACTCACATCTTGCTCACTCATCATCAGAAGCCAGAGATGGTAACTTCTCTGATTTTATTCTCCAAGTGATTTACCAGCAAATCCGTGTTCTTCCACCATCAATTCCCTGTTCTGGAAGAAAAGGGATTTAAGTTTGTGCTAAGTGACATTTCCTTTCCCTATGCAGTTCACACTGGGCTAACCTCACGTTCACACTGCGTAATCCTGTTTCATAAGGCATTCCCTGATGTAGAGGCTTGTTGATAGATGGTTCACCACAGCCCTGCTCCCTGGACTGTTTGTCCTAGCCATGTCACCTGGGAGGTAATCTGGCTTCTTTGGTGGGATTTTTAATGCATCTCTTGTTGAAAATATGACATACTTGTTTTCTTTTCAGATTTGGGGTGAAAAATATAATAATTTCCAAGGCTACTATAGGGTCTCCTCAAAACCTTCTCTTCTCCAGGCTGAAGGGCCCCAACTCTCTCAGTCTGTCCTCATAGGAGAGCTGCTGCAGCCCTCTGATCATCTTCGTGGCCCTCCTCTGGACCCGTTCCAACACTTCCATGTCCTTCCTGTGCTGGGGGCTCCAGAACTATACACAGTACTCCAGATGGGGTCTGACGAGAGCAGAGTAAAGGGGGAGAATCCCCTCCCTTGCCCTGCTGGCCACACTTCTCTTGATGCAGCCCAGGACTCGGTTGCTGCACGCACACACTGCAGGCTCATGTTGAGCTTTTCATCAACCCAGACCCCCAGGTCCTCAGGGCTGCTCTCCAGTCATTCCCCACTCAGCCTGTATTTGTGCTTGGGATTGTGCCTACCCAGGTGCAGGACCTCGCACTTGGCCTTGTTGAATTTCATGAGGTTGGCTTGGGCCCCCCTCTCCAGCCTGTCCAGGTCCCTCTGGATGGCATCCCTGCCCTCTGATTCTTCCCAGAGTTCAAAGGGTGCTGGGGAAACGAGGCAGATGATCTGACATGATCCTGGCCCCTCTGGATGATCTGTGTGTCCCTTCCAGGGCTCCTCATCTTGGCAGGTGTAGGCAGGATGTCTTGGCAGATGTGCAGTCTTAGCACAATGTCATGCTGGCTATGCAGGCCTATCGTGTGGAAGCATTTGTGCCTATTCCTGGTAAACTCAAAGCATTCTCCACACAAACTAGCCCAGAGCACAGGGCTTATTATTCACAGAGCTAACTTACAGCTTAGCATAACATAATGCTGTAGAAGGCAATGGCAGAATCACTGCTAGAAGCAGAGAGCACAATAAGGCAGAGGCAATGGCAGTAACAGCAGCTAGAAGCAAGCACAAATACAACAGCAGAGCACATTGTGTTACCTGCTCATCTCTTTTATCAACGTAGCCCGAGACTAATGGGCCTTTGGACACAGAATAGCCAATCAGAATGGCAGTTAGCCAAGTCTGACCATATTAAGTGAAACCATAGGCTTACTTTACCCAAATTTGGGAAAAACATAGGCCTTGCACGAGGAAGGCACAAGCCAAGTGTATGTACCTTGTTTACCACAGGATGTAAACAGGAGCAAAATAAGTCTGGGCAAGCCTGGGTCCTTAGACTCAGTGGCTCCAGGTTCTTCGTCCTCTTTCCCACGGTTGCTTCTTCCCAATACAGAAAGAGGGAGAGCAGAAAAACGTATTTGGGCAAGCCAAGGCATGTATAAGCCTGTTTTGGCCTATTCAGGCCTACCACAACAGAATGGCACAACTATTTGCCATTGACTCCAATGGCAGTTCTTACAAGTCCTAAATGGGAAGTCTCAGAGTTTTAATCCAATTCCTTAGTCCACTAGGGAAATTACCTGATCCAAAAATTTTGCTGGCACCAGTCATTTCCTGCTCTGTATCAATGCCGATTACATGGGCCAATGTTTTGCAATGATGGATAAATACATGCCAGGTCCTCAGCCCTGTTTGCAGCCTAACATTGCCTGCACATAAGAGAGAAAGCAGTTTGGCGTCATCTCTTCTTCCCCTCCACCTCTGACAACAGGCTTAGGCAGAAAGGAGACCATTACAATCACTTCTTCAGGTGAGCATGGACCTCAGTCTATAAACCATTTCCATCAGTTTGGCATAGGTTGACTCCTGTCACCAAGTAAGACACCACTCTCCCACCCTCTTTTCAGAACAAGCCATTTGTAGAGGCTACACAGCAATAATGGTGCAAGATTTCAACCATTGCAGCAAAATCAGTTCTGCAGGTAGAGAAAGACACTGGTCCAAATCCCCTTTCAGTCTCTAAAGTAGAACTGATGATCCTTGGATCTTCAGTTTTCTAATGACATTCACCATTTGGTGACTCTGCAGCAGGCAGAGGCTATGTGGCACATACTATGAAAGAGATGGATTAGCCAGAGCATTTCATATAAATATGGCACAATCTACTTCTCTAGATTTCTATTAATTATTCCTATAAGAAATAATGCATTTGCCTGTATTTTGATGTCAAATGCATTATTTGACAAATTCTTTTTTAATTTATTTTTTTCAGGCTCCTCAGTTTTAGTAGTAAAACTGCCTTATTCTATCTTCACTTCATCCACATCCCATTTTAGGAAAAAAAAAAAAAAAAACAAAACTAATCATCTACTAAATGTTACTCCTCTTCAAATGAATGTGGTGAGTGGTCTGAGGACTACATAAAAATTAAATAAAAACTGCATTGTTCTCTTCCAGATTTTTCAGCTGGTGTAAATCAGCATAGCTTCACTGATGCCAAGTTGCAGAGATCTACATCAACTGAGAATCTCGCCCTTCAGAGCAAGATGTTTTCCCTACAGATTAGGTTCTCTGCTTTTCCAAGCTCAAGAAAGCTTTTCAGTCCACTTTCCTGTCATGCTCTGCATGTCAGAATAAATTATCTCCATTTTGTTTAAGTTCATTTCTGCTCCTAATCTGAGAAGAGGTCCTGTAGAGAAGGCAGAGAACAGATGTGACTGGTCAGCCACTCTATCTCAGACACTGGCTGAGATCCAAGCATCATAATTATTTAGTGTTTCACTCTCTGATTTGTAAAACAAATCCTTAGCAAGGTGGAAGGCTTTGTTCACCACTGCTTGTCAGTTGATCCAGTCCCATGATGCTGTAAACCCCATTAAAAAAAATACAGTATCGAAATGAATTAATTTTAACTTAAATTAAAATGCAGTCTCAAAAGGGACTTTTTCCATTCAGTTCAATCCTTCTATCCTGCTAATTTCCTCTCTCTGAAATCTAGAGGAGCCTATCTATGGCAGGAACCTGTTATCCTCTTCTTACCATGTGGGAAATTGCAAGTATGAAAGGCAAAGAGCCTTTACAAAGTTAAACCTCAGGACTGTCAGGTTGTTAATGCCTCTTGTCCAGGCTAGCCCATCTCAGACACAGACAGAAAAGCACCTGCAGCCCAGACTCAGAAACACATATGGATGACCATCCACTTTTTCAATTCTTTAAGGAAGCTGAAAGGGGGTCAGATACCATTCCTCTCTGAAGTGCTGCATCCGGATTTTTTCCCCCTTGCTTGCAGCAGTGCCACTGGTTGTTTGTCTTCCTTCATCCTTCCCTGCCTCCCCTCCCCATGATCCTTTTCTGTCATTCCTTTTCCTCGTTTTCAACCACAATTACTCCCAAACCAGACTAAAATTTTGTTTTCATTAAGTAAGCTCAGTGTATAATCAGATACATTTGAAAAATAACAAAACTGTGGAACTGACGGGACATGTGTCTACCATCACCCCATATCCAAACACTTAGGTTTCAGCTTGGCTCAGGTATCTCTGAAAACGCCAAATGCAGATTTCCACCAACACACAGAAATGGATCCATAGTAGCCATAAGCAGAATAAAGGTGCATTGTTTAAAGTTGCCTAGCAAACACACAGTAAATCATAGATGTCTTGAGAAGAAAGTTGCAGACTTCAGCCTAAAAAGCACTTATGCACATGTGTGCTGGTTTTGGCTGGGGTAGAGTTAATTTTCTTCATAGTAGCTAGTATGGGACTATGCTTTGGACTTGTGCTGGATTTAATACTGAGGATCACTTAAGCAGAGTCAAAGATTTTTCTGCTCCTTATTTGACCCTGTGAGCAAGAAGGTTGGAGGTTCAAATGAAGCTGGAAGGAGACACAGTGGGGACAGCTGACCCCAACTGGCCAAAGAGATATTCCATACCATCATGCTCAGCAATAAAACTAGAGGGAGAGTTGGCTCGAGGGCTGCTGCTCCGGGATTGGCTCGGCATTGGTCAGTTTCTGGTGAGCAATTTCCATCACTTACCTTTCTTGGGGTTTATTTGTCTGTCTTTGGGTTTTGGTTGTTTTGTTTTGTTTTGTTTTGTTTTTTGTTGGTTTGGTTTTTTCTCATTACAATTTAGTAGTAGTAGTATTTTTTTAAAACTATTTTTATATTAATTCATGTGTTTTCTCACTTTTGACCCTTCCAGTTCACTTTCCCCCATCCTGTCGTGGAAGACAGTGTGCAAGTGGCTGGGTGGTGCTTATCTGTCATCTGGGAATAAACCACGACGGTCTTTTTCTGGCAGCCAACATAGGACTCAAAGGGTCTGAGATAGTAACAGACTGACCGCAGTGTATTAGACTCATATAATTCATTTGGCTGGAAGGGACCACTGAAGATCATTTTGTCCAGCCCTCCTGTGGAAGGCACAGATGCATTTAACTAGATTGGGTTGCTCAGGACCACATCAAGTTTGACCTTGAACATCTCCAGGGACAGGTCCTCCACCACATCTCTAGGCAACTTGTTCCAGTATTTCACTACCCTCATTGTGAAGAACTTCCTCCTTATGTTTAACCTAGATCTACCCTGCTCTAGTTTAAAAATCATTGTCCCTTATCCTATCGCTAAAAGCCCTTTTAACATTCCATCCCCAGCCTTCCTTTATGTCTTCAGATACTGAAATACCACAAAGTCTCCCAAGAGCCTTCTCTTCTCCAGGATGAACAACTCCAATTCTCCCAACCTGTCTTCAGATCTGTTACAGGTCACAATTTTGATTCATCTGTTGTTTATTATTAGTTTATCTGCACCATGCTCTTCTCTTTATTGTACACAGCTTTTAAAGTTTGCTGTGTTCTGTAGTGTTTAGTGATGATTTCCCTAGGAAATTTATTATTGAAACACTGACCTTGAGCTTAACCTGGTATTTGGACTCTACTGAGGCCATTACTGTATTTCAGTTACCATCTCATGGAGACAATTAATAATTATACTTCTTCCTCTATTTTTTTTTTTTTTTTAAGGAAATATAAAATAATTTTACTGCCTTCTTTTCTGGTATTTTCTCTCTGGTTACAATAACATCAGAACACCCCTGGGAAGTTAAAATACTTTTATTGGTATGTCTTAGGACTTTGAATGGGGCTCTCAGCAGCAACAAGCTCTTGAAAAAATTACACAGGAGACAGTTAACACAGTAGCACTTCACCCAGTCTGGACAGGGCAAGATGTAAAACACAGCTCCACCTGGAGTCTGTGGTAGAAAACGTCTTGAGAAATTTGAGGTCGACCTCTAGCATTTTGGCACTGGGCATATAGGGGTTCTGAAGCCTGGTACACTTCAGCTGAAAAAGAAATATTAGCATATGAAGGAATTCGAACCACTTCAGAAGTAGCTGATACTGAAACACGGCTCCTTTGGGCATCTTGATTGCCTGTGCTCAGCTGGTTGTTGAAAAGGAGGGTTCTCTCTATGCATCGAACAACTAATGATACATGGAGCAAGTTGCACTGATAATGCAATGGGTTTAAATGGGGAAAACAGACCACCCTGGAATGCTGGAAGTGAGCACAGAGTGGTCAGAGGGGCAAAATTTCTGAGTGTCACAAGAGAAGGTGACTTGTGCTGAAGAGAATCCTCTGTATAATAAATTACCAGAAAGTGAAAAGCAATATGCCCTGTTAATGGATGGACCTTGCCAAATTGTGGGAAAACACCAAAGATGGAAAGCTGCTGTGTGTTGTACACAACAAGTTGCAGAAACTGCTGAAGGATAAGGTGAATCAAGTTAGTTTGGAGATGAAAGCCATCCAGCTGGTTTTAAATATTGCTGAACAAAAAAAAAAAAAAAAAAAAAAAAAAGAAGGCCAGTACTTTATAACTGTACTGACTCACAGATGGTGGCAAATGCTCTGTGGGGGTGGCTACAGTGATAGAAGCAGACCAACTGGTAGCTCAGAGGTAAACCCATCTGGGCTGCTGAAGTACAGCAAGATAATGCTGCAACCAGAGATCCTAGTTGTAAAAGTACATTACATAGATACTCACGTATCCAAGAGTTGTGCCACTGAAGAACATCAAAACAATGAGCAGATGGATCAGGCTGCTAGAATGGACATGACTCAAGTGGATCTGGATTGGGAACATAAGGATGAGCTATTTACAGCTTGATAGGTACACAGTATATAAAGACATTTTGGAAGCGATACAGCATACAAACGGGGTTGTGATGAAGGAGTGGAACTATAGATGCCATTGCATGGGTTATCTCTGAATGTCAAATGTACACTGTTAATTTAACAAGCTAAGCGGCTTATGCCTTTTCCACACAGAGGATGATGGCCAAAATATTAACATAGTGCGGCCTGGCAGATTGACTACATCACGCTACCATAAACTTGTCAGGGAAAGCAGCATGTGCTTAGATTGGTGTCAGCAGCAACAAGAGTTCTCTCACATTTACCCTTTCAGTTCTCTTCCCCCTATCCTGCTGCAGGAGGCAGTGAGTGAGCTGCTGTGTGGTGCTTAGTTGCAGGATGGAGTTAACCTATGACGTGTTTAACATCAACCAAGTGAGAGTCCTGCCTTCAAACAGAACACTCATAGGCTTAAGCAGCAGCCCCAGTACTTGGAGGACAGAAGCCTCAGTCTTGTAGGCTTTTCTATATTGAAAACTAATCCACATTTAGAACCTAGATATCTCTGCAATAATTAAAATCAAGCACTTTCAGACTTCATTTTTTGTTTTAGTTGTTTTTGAGGATAACACTGAAGACACATCTATGAATTCAATTTGCTTTGGTTTACTAGTGCAAGTGAAACAGGATAGAACCTAAGGGATGATCCAGTCTAGGTTACAGGAACAAAACATGTAATATTCAGGATTTCTCACACAGTTTTGAAATGGAGGGCCAGCATTATGCAGCAAGCTCTCAGCCCTGCTCCAGGGTTCCTGGCCACACACAAAATCAATGCCAGCTCACTTCTTGTGCTGAGGATCTGACAGAGTTGGTGGTGTAGGTTTTTGTGTAAGAGCAAGATAGACCAAGATTATCTTACTTTACACTTTTTCTAAGGAAAAACGGCAGTAAAATAATAATGCTCATGCTGAACTGGAGAAGAAAATACAGAAAGGTTGTGTTTAAAAAGATACAGCATACATGAATCCTTAACACCTAATACAGATACAGGATACATAAGAATTCCTCCAAAACCTTTCCCCCAAGGCAAACCAAAAACTACCAAAACCCCGGTGTTCATTTTCTCCCATCCCCTCCTTGTCTCCTGTTAGGCCCAAGCAGGACGGATTCACTGTGGCCTACAGGGCACTCCTACATAGTTACAGGATAAGGATCCCTCCAGAGAGTTGAAAGGGAAAGGAAGAAAGGAGAACAAATGGAGCTTGCTGCTTAGTTTTAAAGTGTTTGCAGGATTTATGGGATTGAATGACATAATTACAATATCTGGGGCAACTGGTTCGTCCCCTGGACGGATCTTGGTCTCTGTAGTTCTTTTAGGGAGGCTGGGATAATCTGGAACCCCTCAAGCCATGATAGTTGGACAACAAAATACACTGTTAGGCCCTCAGGAAGCCTCAGATATCTTCGCACAGTGACATAGCATCCAATTTAGACATTAGCAGAAGCACACAGGTTGCACTTCCATCTGCAGAAGTGTCCAACATATGCTCAGCTCTGGCTTTACATAGCTGCACTGCTCATGGCAAGTGGTTTGGCAAGTTTGCAGCTAGCCAGATCATGTGTACACCAGAACTGAAGACTGTATTGCAGACATGCAAGATGAGAAGAGGCAATGCAAAAGAAATTTAGTAGTATTGATGGTGGTGGTGGGAAAATGAATAGAGAAACAAGGAAGCAAATGAATGGAGAATAGGAGATGTTTAAAACATCCGTTTTCTCCATTGTTTCAATTACCACAGCTCTCTCTGAGTTTGGGGTGTCACTGCTGGTTTTTCATTTGGGGAAGAAGTTGGGGTTTAAAGTTGTTACATTATTTTGTTACAGTATTTTGTCCAGAACAATCTTCTATATGGTAATAAAACACTTCTGTATTGTTCATTCCTGAAAAAAAGCTAATTTTATTTGGAAGAAAAGGGACAGCAAAGATTACAACTCTTACTTCACAATAATATACTGTGGGCTACAAACATAATAGTAGGAGCATAATAAATAGCCTGTGTGAAATGTACAGTAAAGTAAATACACTACAGGGACTACTTATAGAGTTTCTTCCACTCCATAATCATCATCAACTGTCTTCTGTGGTTTGGCACATCAAATATTTGCTATGTACTTTACCATTTTAAAAGCACTACAAATCCTTGGCTGGACACCAAACAAATGCTGTACATTACTTTGTCAGTTGTTGCCTTGTATATTCAACATCTGACCTTATTTTCCTCTACAGATCAATGTGTAGAAACACTGATAAAATACATTATGTTTATTTCCCGTGATTTTACTATTCAGTGGGTCTGTCACACTGACAAACCAAAGGATTTCTCCTTAAAGGGAAGTTTCTGAGGAAATCGACACCATTAGGAAACAAGAACTTTGAAATTGTATTTGAGAATCACTTCTGTTAAAGAACTGGTTTGGAAGAGCTCCATTATGTAAAGAATAGCACAGTACTTCCTGCACTGCTGTGCAAGTACAGACATACAAGTGATCCTTATGTGTTCCTGAAATACATCACTGAGGAAAACCACACTATGTACTAATTAGTAAATGCAACACTAATACATATATATACCCCAGATAAAGCCATCCACACAGGTAACTGGAGAGAGGAGAAATTGTAGGCAGGCAAGACAAGGACACTTATGCTTGCCAGTGGCATGAGTGGGCCAAAAGGTCACAGAAGCTGAACTTCAGAGTAGCTCCAATACTAAAAGTGGATCAGTCCATCTTCTAGCAGACAACCTGTAAGGATTTTCTCAGTCCTGTCGGCCTCAGACTCATCAAAGGTACCAACCATTATAAACTAAAGAATGCTATATTTTATCCAAAGATGAGTAGAAGAATAATGAAATAATGTCTAGATAAACACAGAAGCAAAAGTTAGAGATCCTGCTTATACATGCACTTAAAAATGGGACTGCTAGCAAGGTTGCAGATGTCAGGAGAAGAGCGATTGCCAGTTTACTGAGTATAACCTAGGTGTCAGGAGCAATCCGTCACAAGTAGGAAGCAGATGCTGAGATGATGTCAAGTGGCCCTGTCTCTGATTAGTAACAAATTAGAAAATGTACTGGAAAGTGAACATGGTTCCACCCACATGTCCAACTACTTATCAGTGTATCTGACATTTTCCAACCAGTTCTAAAAGAATTCCTCTGCTGGGCTGTTCTGGTTTCATGCTGGAATCTGCAATAAGAAGATTCCTGAATAGTACAAGCAAATCCCAAACTTTTCAGCCCATATTTCTTTTGAAGTAATTTTTCTGTACATAATAAGACTGCATTTCCAGAACTTTAAGGACATGGTACAAAGAGGCATGTTTGAAGTGAAAAAAACACAGTCCAAGTTTTATTCTGAAAAATAGTATCAGGATATCAAAACACATATAGCATGCACAAGGATGATACAAGAACTATTATTATTGCTATTATATGCCAGTCATAATGTCCCTAAAAAACCTTGTCAGTTCTCATGGATTGAGTTCCTATGGAAACTGCTTTTATTAAGTACTGATTTTAAAAAACTTTTGTTTAGCATACTGCAGTTCCTCCTAGGACACTGAGTTTTTTTCTGAGATGCATTAACATCTAGTAATAACAGCTCCCATAGTTCCACACAGTTAGGATTTTGCACTCTCTTTTAAAAGAGGGCACATCTAAGCATGACATTAGTAAAGACTTTACCTCACTATGCTGAAGTGGTATCAGCGAAGAATACACGGAGCTTTTAAACTATCTCTATTCAATTTGACATAACCTATTCCATAAAGACTGGTGAAATGCAATCTCTCCTTCCTCTCCTGTCAAATTGCACTTAGTTTGCACAGACAACTGTATGCTAGTTGAAATAGCTCTTTGTAAAAATGTGGCTCACTCTGTTTACAGATTGATAGACTGACTCCAAGTCTTGGTGTCAGTCAATTCCCTCAAGGAAAGTAGAGACTTCAGCCCTTGTCATTTTTTTTAGCAGATTGATTACAGATGGACTCTCATCACACTAAACTGATCCAGTCTGAGGATGGATGTTATGTCCAAACATTTCTGTCTGGAGACAGCTTTCCTCTGTGCAGGAGCTAAGCTTCCATCTCCAAAATACATGTGACTGTCCAGAGTTTGGTGTTGCAAGTATAAGTCAAAACTTTAGAACGAAATATTACCTGGCACTGCAATGCATGACTGAAACTGTAAAAAAGCTCAAATAGGTTTTAAGAAACAGAACCTGAAAGTCACCTCTAACCACGTTAGCACTGTACCCTAATGAGGGACCATATCTAATGAACATTGTCTGCTATTTCACCTAGGATTAAATATGCCTTAAGCATCTTACAGTGACTTCCACATTTTCTTGAGACGGTTTCTCCTTTCAATGCCTCAGTATGTCAGTATCTGTTCAGCACTACTGTCAGCAGGAAGGCAGCCCTCAGTCACTTGGTAGCTTCTCTACAGTCCTTCTGCAAGCAATTTTCCAAAAAGGCCTTTGGCTCCCCAGAAGTCTACCATCTTAATTAAGATGCAGCAAATATAAGCAACGACATCAAGCTACCAAAAAAAAAAAAAAAAAAACCAAACACCTGAGACAGAGAAAACTTTGAAGACCACTAGATTTCAAGGTGCAAAAAGACATCTAACTATATAATACAGGGCACAGAATTTCATTCAGGTACATTTCTATTGAGACATATCACTTCTGTTTGAGTAAAATGTATCTCCTTTAAAGGCATTTATTCTTATTTAGAAATGTCAAGAGAGGAAGAATTCACTTCTCTCCTGGGTAGTTTGTTCCAGCAGTTTACACTAATAACATTTCCAGAGCCTACAGAATCAAGAGATGTTTTCTGCAGTTATGTCATTCCAACCCTCATCTAAGCAGATGTAAATTTATTAAAGTCAACAGACCTCTGTCATCACTGATTTAAGCCCAAAATATTAAGTTCAATTGATTGACACAGAGCGTTTTCTTCAATCCAAGATGCCCCAAGATTTTAGCTTGTTTGACAGGAAAAAGGAAGATGTTAACACTTCCTCACACTACACTGACTTTATTAGACAAGGACTGAAGAGGTTTGGGTGTGCAGAGAGTGCACTAAATGTGGGTCTTTAAAAATGACCAAAGAAGACATGGTCATGCCTCGCTGGCAAACAAACTCACTAGTATATTTTGGAAATGAAGTCAGCCATTTGTTAAATAACTGAATGATCCAGTTGTGGAGGTTATCATGGAACAGTGAGCACAGGGGAAGGCTGTTCCCAGTGCAAGACCATCCTTTTCCTCTGCTTTGAAAATCTCTTCCTATCAACTAACTTATCTAGGTGAACTGATTTTCCATATTTCTTAAATACTTTCCTCCTACCACTATCTTCATTCATTACATTATAAATATGGATGCTGTAGTCTCTTCAGATGTTTGCAATAAAGCTGTTGCAGTAAATGGACTTATGGGATGGATTTGTCATCATTGCAGTTGGCAGGAAGCATTAGGCAACAACTCAGAGCTACTGCTACTGCAACTACCTCTTGCCACAAAATCTGCTGCAGCGGCAGTCGACTTCTCCTGATCTTTCACAGCTGGCCTGAAAATAAATGGAAATGCCACTGCTTTCCTGTAAAGAAGCCTAGAGTAAAAGCTATTCCAACTAGCCAAAGGCTTCAATTCAGCTGAGGTGAAGAGTTAAAAGTTGAATGCTACTGTCAAGATATAAGAATGGCAAGGCAGGGAAGAAAAACAGGTGGTGCTATCTTTGTCCAGGTTTGTCAGATCCACCTCTAAAGCACCCTATTGTAGGCTACAACATCTTTCCTATTAAATTATGCATGTAACAGGGCAACGGTTCTTCTGCAGCACAGTACCTACAACATTATAGATGGGGTGAGTTAAGTCTGGGTTTATGAAGAAATTTAATAGGGAGACCAATATCATAAACACAGGCTCCACCCTGTCTACCCTGAAAGTAATATTATTAAGCTTTTCTTTTGGCACCTCACAAAATTATTCTGCTGGGAATAGATTTGGGGAGAGCAACTTTTAATACCTTAGCTGCCAGTGTACTGAGAAGTTCTCACCAAAATTTCACAGAATCTCTAGGATTCTCTCCTACTCTTCTCAGCGGCAAACCTCAAAAACTTTCCTATTAGGACTGGCATTTGTCTATGCTTTGGTCCTAAGAAGAATGTGCTTCATTGCTAAGAGGAATAAGGAGCAGCCCGATGTTGAATGCAAAATCAGTACTTGGAACTCTAGAAATTTCCTTGCCGTTTTGCCTTCAGACACAAGATGGCAGCAAGAAATTCAATTCAAGCATTTGTTCCCATTAACTCAGCATCACCTGGCAGTAACTGTTAACTATGTAGGCTTGGTTATTTTTATTATTTTTGCAGTACAAACACTTCCAGCCTCACACTCTTCTGTCTTCTGTGACCCTGAACTCTTTTGTTAGCTCTAGTCATAATGACCAAGCACCTACTGCATTTGGTACACAGCTACTCAAGATACACATCTCTTGCAAATAAAGATGTCCAAGGTATGCCAAGCATGGTCCTTCTAGAAGCCACAAACCAGTAGAAAACGCATTTGTTAAGTCTTACTTTATTATGTAGCCATTCCTTCCAATTTGATTTCTGTTTTCTCTAGCACCTTTATTCTTTCCTAATGTGGTATTTTTCCTTTTTCATGCTTTTAGCCTTTAGGATCTACAGTCTTTAGTTGTCCCAAAAACTTCTCCTTTTAAAAAGATTTTGGAATTCCTTCCCCTTGCCCAAAGTACCAACTTTAGAGCTGTTCAGGGAAGATTTTGTAAGTTCTTAAATGTCCTTTGTCAGAAAGATTTTCTGCAATTCAGAAGTGAAAAGCAGGTTTTGTCATTACAGAGAAACTTTATCTAATTTTACCCTATTGATAAGTGAACAGTGGAAAAATTCGTATCTTCAATTTACAAGCCTCATTATTATTTGTGAAACATCCACAATCTCTCCTGATGACAGAAACTGTTCCAAGGATGCCTAAGACCAAAGCAGTGCTCTAAATGTCATGAAACAAGCTTTCCATCTACAACCTATAACAGACTCTGATACTATGCTTCAAAGAAGGCATGTAACACACGCAGGCCATTGTGCCTTATACTAAATCGAAGGATAAAGCCTACTAAAGAGGACTCAGACCATACCCTCAAGAGCTGGCAAGCTTCTGAAATGGCACTTCTTATGTTGCAAGTAAGCCAGAGCCTGTATGACATTGCTCCACCTAATGATAAAGTAACATCACTAAAGCACAGCGAGTAAAAAAAAAAAACTGTAAGAAACTATAATAAATGTACCTATATAAACATTTATTTTTATCCATCTACCTCCTACATGGATTAAACTTCCTGATAAAGAACACAGATATCTTAATTATACAGGCCTTAAAGTGATGTATGTCTGTCTACAGTATTGCATATCTTCTTTGTCTCTTTTTAAATCCTTTTCTTCAGATTGTTAAAAACCGATTTTTTTAATTTTTTTTTTTTAACAAATATCTTGTTACAAGAAGACTGTTCAGGTCAGTCTGAAAATGCATATTTAATACTTCAACATTTCAGAACAAATATTCCGCTTCGTGGTAGCCAGACATTGCACTTGACATTACAAGGACACACACAGCTATTGTAACATCTTGTTTGGGACACATGTGTTATACAAGTATACCGAAAATTTGGCCCTCTATCTAAAGCTCGTTAGTGTTTTTCCCCTCTGAAAAACATATCTGTCTTCCAAAAAAAACATCTCAAAAGATTAATGAATATTCTCTTTGTTAAAACACTTTCATATTTTCTGTTCAGAAGGAACAATTTCCAGCTAGTAATTAATCTGCACTATGGTTGAAGGACAGAATTATTTACTTACAGTCTTGGAATGCTGGAGATTGAAAACACATTTTCATCAGGATACTAACAATAATGAGAGGGATGGTGAGGTCTGAATAACTCAGGTGAAATTCTTAAAGTAGCCACCAAAACTATGTTTGGCTATTTTCCTTTATTAATGTTAGTTTTCACTGGGCTTCAGTACATCTGTCTCACCCTAAATAAACTTAAAATGACCCAAAAAAACCTATCTTTTTGTCATTGTTGTTGTTGTTGGAAGCAGTCCCGACATTCCCATCAACACTAAGAAAAACTGCTGCATCATGTTATGTGTTTAGATGGGAATCTACATTTCCTCAGGAATACTTTTTGGTAGCATAACCTTTTAGAAACTCTGTATTTTTTTCTCTTCACTAGGTTCTAAAAAGCTTCTGATCTGACCTCTGTCTGCATAGCTGAAGACTGAATTACACTTTTAACTTTTCCAGGTTCCTATTTTAAGAACATTTGTTTTTATCTGCTATATGCAGCATTCAGTTCAGAAAGCGAACATCTCAGCACCAAAAATCCTCTTCAGTAATCTAATTACAACAAACAAGTTCCTAAGGCCAAGAATCCATGACCAGATTATCTTCCTGGCAGAACAGGCTGATGTTGTCATGACCTTAAACCTCTGCACCATCTTCTGATAAACTACAGGCAATAGATGACAATAGATAGAAGAACAGATGCAATGTCACGGGAGACAATTCCAGTAAATTGCTGCCCAACTCCAGGCAAACTGATTTTTTATTAGACTCCTTACACTGCAGATGATAGAAAGAGAAGCACAGACCTGCTACAAGGATGCCTCACCTGAAACGACTCTCAGACATTCAGTTTCCCACTGATGCAGTACTAAGCAGTGGGACTGAGGGGAAGAATCAGGGCCAAGAGGTTCAGTCAGTATCACATCTACTTAGAATGCAGAAAGCTATTTGACGTTTCCACATTTCCAACCAGTTCTGCATTTGGTACACAGCCTTCCTTCTCTAAAGTGAGAAGATTTGAACTGGAATAGGATGAAGCTACAAATTACACAACTTACAAGCTAGCCAATAATGTAAATCTCACAGCCTCTTGCTCTTCACACATATTGTAAAAAAATAATTCACCTTGAATATGCTCAAATCTTGTTTATACATGTTTTCCATGAGCACTCAAGCAATTACAAGGTATAAATACTACATATAAGTGAGCCTCTGGACTGATGCACCAGAATTCACAGGAACCATATTTTAAATACATGATGAACGAACTGTCAGACACTCAAAAGATTATCAAATTTGGCAGGAGAAACAGTTTAACATGCATCAGAAATTAATCAGTTAGGGTTAAACTCCTGTTTCAAAATTTTCTGAGGCAATATTTCCATGAAAATCATCAATATTAATAATTTTTTAGAGTATATTTCTTAATATAAAATTTGGTTAAATCTGAATAATAAATCATTCAAAGTAACTGCTTTGTTCTTATTCTGAAGTGAAGTTAGCATCTACATTTAGCAAATAGATTGCTCATTGCAAAAATACTTGTCTTATTTTGTCAATATACATCACACAAGCAGACTGAATTCCTGAAATAATGACTTAAGAAGAAATCTTGTCTGATCTTTTAGTTTCAGCAAAATAAGCTAGCCAAATGCAGGATCTCAATATAGAGGCTATCATTTGGATAATGTCACATATTAAAAAAAAAAAAAAA
>WBNM01015576.1:90351-135590 GCA_013399055.1 Ramphastos sulfuratus | reverse complement strand
CCATAGGCTTGCTTTATCCTTTTTTGGGCAGATCACGGGCCCTGCACAAGGCAATCATGTGCCCCCTAGCAACCACAGGTGATGGACAGGCCCCGGACCCCAGACTTAGTGGCGCCAGGTCCTTTGTCCCCTTTCCCGCGGTTGCTCTCTCCCCAAAACAGCAGAAAAACATGTCTGCACAAGCCAGGACATGTACAAGCCCAAGAGGCCTGTTTAGGCCTACCACGACACACTGCAAGCAATTTGAAAGAGAAGATTCAAAGTAAGTGTGGTAAATTAGCAGAAGGGGAAAGGAATGATCTCATTTAGGTGAAATTTTATAAAGTGCGAAGTTCTGCACTAGAACATAAACTCAAATACACAGTATTAGAAAGGGCAGGCTGGAAAGAAAAAGGACTTGGTAAGCTGGATCACAGACTGAATGAGTCAACTGCAGAAAAAAGTTTCAGAACAGAATAATATAATTCTCTATATAAAACAAGAAAGGAAATTATCCCACCCTGCTAATGATTGGTAAAGCCTCTGCTACATCTATTTTTGTCTCTTAGTTTTAATAAAGATTTGGTAAACTGGAAGGAGTCCTGAGGAAAACACAGAACAAGGGGAAATTTATAAAATGCGACCTATCAGGGAAAAACAGAAGGCTGAAGACAGAACGCTAAACATCAGCCAATGCTGACTTCAAAAATTTTAATGTCATTGTTTATCCTGCTTCCATCAAAAGATGGCAAGAAGTAATCATCTTCATGTATGACACAAGACTTAGATTAGATCTTAGGAAAAGCTTTTCTGTCTGTTCGAATAAAGCCTACGGGCCCCATTTAAGGGAGTGAAGGAAGGCTATAAGGGGAGTAGCCATAGCATTATTATGTTTTGAAGCAAAAATTTTCATCTGAAAATGAAGTAAAATTAATGCAATGGGAATAGGAGGAAAGAAATGCTGGGTCTCCAGCAGACAGCCTCTTTGACTCAGTCCCAGTCTGTCATGCCAACTACTCATGGCCTTTGTTGGTTAAAACTGGGTACAGCTGCAATGTCGTAAATTTTTTTCCTAGTATCACCATATGGCACAAGACCTTGGCCTTTGTCTATGAGATGAAAAGCTTTTGACAAAAGATAGCTGTGGACAACTTCAGATGATAGCCTTGCACCAGTGACAGAGGAATTTCCATGAGAGGCTGTGCCTCTAAATCAGGAAAGTACCCTGCTAGGTTTTCAATTGTGTTTTACTCTCTGTGAAAACTATGGCTGTATCTAGCAATCTTCATCCTGTCCTTCGATGACACAGATCATCCAGATTTATGTTCGGTCCATAGCAAGCAAACGCATTGGACAGGAAGATAACAATAGCAGAAGAAGTTTGGTTCTTGCCAAAATACCTCAAAACTCAACAAATGAGCCATATGGACATTAAATCTGTGAGCCTGCAGCTTCATGAGAAATATTTATTTGCCTCCATCTTGGTATTCTGGCCAAGCAGATCTGTTTGGATTTGTAAATAGTCTGGTTAAAATGAGCTGTTTTTCTCAGTAGATGATTTTTAAGTTTCCTCTTGTGAGGAAATTTTCTTGTTGCTTTGCAGATAAAAATCAAATAATTTTTTTAAAAATATTGTCTACAACCATGGGGGCAGAATAATATTTTGACAGAGGAAATGCCAATGTTTCTCTCCTCATTTTCTGCCAAAGTCACTCACCAAGGTATTGGAGGTGGTGGGAGAAGGTCAAAGCCTTTGGATTTACACCCATTTTGGCTAAGTTTCTTCCTGGTTTGAGGTTATTTGGGAACAATTGGCTTCAATGAACACAGATATTATCTGTGATTCCCTCTGGGTAATCAGTTTGCCTAGTGCTCTTACCAATGTGAAAACCTCTTTTAAAGAGATAATGGTTGACAATCTGACCAGTGCTCATCTCTATTTAATCTCCTGCTCTGGGCTGCAGCCATTGCTGGAGTATAACAAGCACGTTGCAGTGCAAGTTGCTCAGTGGGTGACAGCAGCTAACTGCTGCAGTCCAGAATGTACTCAGAAGGAAAGGCATTATCTAGTCTACACACAGCAAGTAGTATTAGCATGAGATGACTCACCTTCTACACATAAACTGTTAATAAGATTGATTTTCATGTTGCTGCTTCACTGTTAGATTGTAGAGTATGATATTGCATAGATGCACCTTGGCCTCAAACCTGAGATGCCCCAGGGTGGTACCTGGCTAGTTCTGAGTGCCCCAAATGCCAGACTATAAAAGCCTTACTCAAAAACTTAGCTGCCTGGTGTACAGTCCCACCCTACCCTAACACAAAACACAAAATCTGTCCCCATTTGACCTAGTACATTAGAAAGGATGAGAGGGTTTTTGTCAGATGCCTCACCGGATGCTGCCAGATGTCATATGCCTTGCCAGAGTTTAACCTGCAGCTGTTGGGCTGTCACAGCTCCTTCTCTAACTTGTTCCTGACATGATGCAGCTACATCCCACCCCTCTTTTGAAGCAGTTTCTCCAGTTTCAGCCAAAGAAGCTTTGAGTAACACAGTAAAACTCTGGGCATCGGAGCGCAACACAGGCACGACAGCAACAGAGAAAACAGACTGACAATTTCTTAAAGCATTCCACCTAAGAGCAGGAAATGACTATTTTAAAAAAGTGCTGAAGCACTGCATCAGCAAAAGGTTCAGAGATAAAATAAACACTGTAAACATAATACAGTCTTTCATAGTGGAGAAAGACTGAGGGAGGAGGAACAGTACAGCCTTTGCTGTTTTGACTGGCATCACGGCTTGTCTCGCTCTGACAGGTTGCCAGGTTAAGATTTTGTTTTGAATCAGTCATTTCCCTTTGAACAGTGGCAACTGTTACCATTGTTACCCTGTTACACTGAATATAAAACAAAATTTCCACCAGCAGCTTTCCTACCATATGTTTATTCTAGGAGGCAGCAGGCATCTAGAATTTGGTAGCAATCATAGTGAGGAAACATTTGCAGGACCTGTCTCAACAAAATAATTACCTCGATCACAGCCATATTGTACAGAAGAACACTGAATTCACAACTGTTGTCCATGAGATCTAACCTAGAGAATCTAATAATGTCAGGATTGTTTTTCTCCTTAATTGAATGATTATCATTCCTTGAATCATCCCTTTAAAGTATAAAGCATACGCTTGAAGTGTTAGTCCTGAAGCTCTGCTAAGCATGTTTTAAATTTTCTTGAAACACTTTCTGCATTTTCTCTGCAATAAATCTAGTCACATCCTGGTGAACGGCAGTTTCACATAGAGAAGCTGTAAGAGGGATTTAAAATACTATTTCATAATGTTTCTCCTATTAGAACAGCTTTGATTATGAAGGCATTTTTTAATATTTCCTAAACTACTACGATTTCTTAGTTACTTATGGAAAACATTTTATAATATGAGTTCTGTTTACCTACAATGTATTTGTTAATGCCTAATCTTTTAAATATGAAGAATCATTTAATTATGAGGTTATATTTAAATTAATGAAAGAATACATTTAGAGTTGAATCAGATTATCATTACAGTGCTTAACAGTTCAATGAAGTAGTTCAATAATAGTGAGTGCTCGCTCTTTGCCTGAATTCCTAGAATGACTGCCAAATTACAAGTGAGCTTTCACTCCTAAACAAATTTGCTTAAATATTTGGTAAGATAGCTAAGTTACTGGAAGTGGTTGAGAATACACTACCCATATGGTCTTCTGGACTTAAAAAAAGCTGAAGTCTGATGTAATGTTACAGGCATTGGATGATAGTTTATTAATAACAGCTTGTATTTTCAAAAGAACCTAGAAGACTCCCAAATCCAACTGTCCTTTAAAGGGAAATTGTTGCTAAATCCCATAGGTTTCACTGAAATCCCATCCATCAATAAAAAGTAGAAGAGGAGAAAGACACATCATTTTGACCTTAAAAGGAATCTACCATCCATAATGCCAGCTTCTTGATATTGAATGAACGAGGTAATTTTTGTTATGAATGAAAATGTCTGGTCTCCAAACTTAGCATATAGCTAACCTTCACAGTCACCTTCTTGTAGGCAAAATACACTTCTTATACCAAAGTACTGTACTTTGTTTATTTATTATTCTGCAGACAGGCTTATTTGTCTCATGTAGCTGCATTTCACTTTTTAAACATTAACAAGAACAGTTTATATGAGTGAGTTTTACGTCATGCTGAGACAGTTTTTACAAGACTAAGAGACCAGGACGTTAAGTAAGCAAAGCTTTTAGAAGGTAAGACAAAGAAGGCAAGGACAGCAGAGTTGAGCCTTTCATTAAATATAGATGTATGGTATCACTAGAAAAATAAATATTCAGGAAAAAACCCAAAAGTGTAGCCAGCCAAAATTCATTGTTACGGATCTGCCCCAGCAGGGTTTGCCCACCTTGTTTTAATAACTAATTGGTCATTTCTCAGTGCCAAATGATTTCTCTAGGCATGAAAATTATTACCTGCAGTGTTTCAGATGGAGGGAACTAGCCATTAAGAAAAACTGCTAGGAAAACAGATCTAAAAACAAATAAAAAGACTATATCAGAAAGGGGCCAGTGTCCAGTTTTCAGGTAAAACAATACAAGGCAGGAACTCTTTTTTCTCAGTTTACCTGTCCTCTACTTATTTGCTTTGCACCTTTCAGAGTACATTAGGAAAATCATCACAGAAAAAGAGAAAAGAAAAAAAAGAAAAGAGAGGAAGAACACGTAATAGATGTTAAGATATGCACAGAAAAACACATGGGTGAAAACTACACAAATTATATTCAAGTTGTTTTCTTTTATTGACTTGTGCTGAAGACTAACAAGCTATTCATTACATCACATTAGGTATAATTGAAGTGTGGTGCATTTGCAGATTCTGAACAACTGATGTGGCGAAGCATGTTGCTGGAAAATATGTATAAATATGTTTGGACTGAAGTATTTGTGTCTATTAATTTAATAATGTTCAGTTAAATAAAATTAAACCTATGAGGTGATGTAGGACATCCTGCCTCAAAAAATCCTCAAATGTGAAATAAACAGTATGTAAAGAGGACACACTTTGCTGTCACAACAAAATGTTCCCATCTTTTGGCTGAAACAAAAAAAGTTGTCTAAATTTAGCTAAGTGTCCCAATAATCAAGGGAAGGAATCGGAAAATAACTCTGCCAACTGAAACTGCAGGAGTTTTGTTGGCCAATGTAGTGTCAACACAGTGTCACTTTGGCCAACCAAGTGGCTACTGGAACAACAAAAAAATACATAGAGTTTTCAAAAATACCCATTAATAGATAGGCCAAAATTTCCACAGGCAGAAACCTTTTTCAATCAGACATTTTTTCACAGATGAAAGTACAAGAGGAATTTCATGTCCTCCAGCATTCTGGTGGCCAAAACTCCCAAGTATACAAGAAGCTAAATTCAATGCAAAAGTCATCCATGATATGAACTCTCAGCTTGCATCTGCACTGACAATTTGCACATTAGGAAATCTAACCTATGTGGTAATATTAATTGCATTTTCAAATGTGAGCACAGATTTTTGTACGAACAAACCAATCATTAAAGACAGAAGGTCAAAAGTGACCAAGTGCTAGAATGTTCTATTGCAGAATTCCAAAAATGGATGAGCTGTTTTTAGAATGAAGTAACAGCTACTGAAGTCAGCAACGATTCTCGCAACTGCTTAACTGGACAGCTGCCATCCAGATATTCCAAAGACTTGGGATGGTAGAAGTCTCTGGAGACACACCTTGGTTTAAGGAGTGAAACTAAGTAAGACTTCAGTCTTCTACTTCAGATCTATTCCTGTTGAGTGAACACCTTATGCCTTCCGAACCTCCTTAAATGAAATGGAAAATTGTTGACTAAGTCAGGAGACATCTGGCAGACTTCACAGAATGCACTGATGGTGTTCAATGACATCTACTCCACACAAAAGCGTTACTTAGTTCTGTTCAAAATTAAGTAAGCTCTTCTGTCAGATGGAAAGAGCAGTCAGAGGTGTCTGAAGAAATCAGAAATATAACAAATACATATTGCTCTCAGATGAATAAAAAATGGCAAAAAGCGATTTTTGGGGAAAAAAAAAAAAAAAGGATTGAGGATTGCCAGCTGAAAATTGTATGTCTGTCTAGAACTATTTCTGTAGGGACACTTCTTTGGATCAGGGTGATGAGAAGGAGATCTCTCAGCATAAACTCTACATCCACAAGCAGCTTTCTGAGAAGTGGCAGCCAAAATGACTTTGTGGCTTGCTGAGATTTACATTTAATAACTCTGCTGCCAGATCAAGATTCTTGACTTTGTAGGCTGTCTGCAGGGGCTGCTTCTTGAATCAAAGGGAATCCTTTACATCATATTATGGTAAATGATAATATTTCTATGAGAAATTTAACCACTTGCCATAGAATAAAACCCTGCATCATTGTTACAATTCAGGCCTGACAAATAGTACATATGAAAGAAGCATTCAGACAAAATGGTTACTTAGAATGGCTTCTACCCAGCTACTTGAGGGATTGATTTTATAAGATTCAAACTGGCATAACCATTCAGAAAAGCTTTAAACCAACAGGCCAAAGGAAGAAGACAGGCAGAGTTCTCTCCCAACCTGATTTTAATACACAGATGAAACAAAAGTCATTTAAAGCATCCAGCAAAAAAGGGAGAGAAACATTCAGCACAAGAAGCAAAGAGAAAAGTATAAACAGTGAATAAAGATGTAGCCACGGAGACACTTCAGGTACTGGAAGGATTATAAACAAGCAAGTTAGTCTGTGAGGTAACAGAAAGGCAATAGAGGTGTTTGGAAACCAAAGAGAGGTGGCAAGGCTACAAAACAGAGGAAGTGGACATCAAAGCAGATAGTGAAGCCATAACAAGGCACACTGGAGTATAAGCCCTGACTGTAACATGGATATTGAAATATATGATACTCTTCTCAAAGCTAGAAATGCAATCAGGAATAGAATACTGTCATAGTTTAGTGCGGGCTATTTCTGCAAGTAAAAATTTGTAATAGCATGGATAAAACTGAAGATTCTAAGGTCAAAATCAATTTGAATGAAGGTTTGTAAAAGGAACTAGGGTCAAAAGTTTGCAATTTCCTCACATCGGTGAAATTTGAACGTGGATGAGGACCTCAATAATTTTTTGAAGAGAAAATGGTCATCAGAAATGGTATCGTTGTGTGGACACAAATTTCCCAGACAGGATTGGAAAAAAAGCATGCTACCAAATATGGTAGAACCCATTTATTCCTGAATGTGATAGACAGCATATTTCTTCAGCAAGTGTACTGTGACTAATAAGTACCATTATGAAAAAAGTTCTGGTCAGCTGGAAATGACAGATGAAGCAAAAGACATGGGCGTAGAGCTTAATCACAAGATTACAAGAAGACACCAGCACATTGATAAAGGGCAATGTGATACTAGCCCACAGCAAAAGCAAAATATTTCCAGCAGAAATAGGGATGTATTAAAATCATTATGCAAGGTAACAATAAACTGCAGACTGTTCTGTGTTACACTGGTTGCAAAGATTAACTCAGATCACAATAGGTAGGAAGAAGGACTAGTCACCCTTGTGGAAAATTGAGGGTCTGCTTTGGGAGGAGAGATAAAAATGAGAGCACAGATAAAATGTGGTTGCTCTCTGTGAATTGTGCCAGCATGAGGCAAGAACTGGAGGACTAAATAGAGGATCATGTTACAAGGGGAATAAAGTGGTCCAAATTAATTTAAGGGGGAGGAGGAAAAAAAAATTGTGCAAGTTTCCTTACTGTGAGCTGCATAAAGCCTTGAAACAATTTTCTGAAAGAAATGCAGGAGGAAAAGTTAATTCATTGGCTAATGATGAAGGATAATGAAGTTAGAAACAGGATTATACAGTGCAGTTCATGCTCAGTGCAGGAGGCTGAAGATAATGACTCAGTAAAACCCTTCCCTTTTTCAATGTCTACATATAATCATTAAACATATCCAAGATGCAGCTTTTCATCAACAGGCATCAAACTATTCACATAGGACAATTAATATAAGTGAATATTAGCATAAACTTAATGCCTAGTTGTCTACCCACTATACATAATTGTACTGATTTAGATCAGCGTAAGACAGCATTGGGGGTTTTTTTTTATTTATTTTTTGCACCAGCTTTTCACAATGATAATAAGTTTTTTTCCAGTCCATTCTTCCCTTCCTCCCATGCTCTGTCTAAAACAAGAACATTAAATAAAACAAAAGGGTCACATTTAGAAAGCAGAGGTGAAAATGGAGTTTTGCTTTAACATCTATAGTTTAGACTGCCTAAAAGGTTATAGAAAACTACATAATATATGCATGTTTCTTTGCTATTTCAAAGTCAAGTCTAAAACTGTGTGTAGCACTGTGTAAACTTTTCTTTTCGATATCACTGTCGCCCAATGTTACAAAGCTTTAAAACACTGAAGAATTATTTGTGTTATCTATGGTGGACCTGTGGAATGTACAGCTGACACACTGAGTCAGTGGACTTTCCAACTCAATGAATTATGACAATTAATAATTTCTGTCGCTATGTAAGACAGAACAATGAATTCAGCATCAAAATTGCATTTTTGAGGAAATAAGTTAATTCTTTGTGAGTATGGGTTCAGAAAGGAATTCCTTCTGAATTTCAGCTATAATTTTGGCAGATGGGTTTGGGGATGTTTTAGCTATCCCTGCCTTCAGGGGTAGCAGCTTCTGCTGCACCAGGACAAGAGATGAGATACAGACTCCAGTGTCGTAATAGTTCCATTCCATTTGGAACATTAGTCTTCTGTATTCGAGGACTAAAATCAGCAAAGAAAATTCTGCAAAACCTGGCATAACCACAAGAAAATTGAGGTTTAAGTTCATAAAGAAAAATATTCTCTTAAAATCAAGTAGCTATTTGTATAATGTATTCATCACTGACATACAGAATTAAATAAGCTAATGACATTTCACAAGCAGTGTCAGAATCTCAGTGCTTACTTCTGTGCCCTTCTGACCTCAGTTAAACTAAAAATTATCAAACTGACCTTCACTTAAACTGAAAACGTGACATAAACTTTCTCTCCACCCTACATAAAGAGTAGCTTGACCATTCTAGGTAACAAAGGGAGTTACAAAGCTTGTGTAACTCATATGGAACTTGCACATTATATGTGCATTTCTGCATTTATATTAAGGAGGCACACGTGAGATTCACAGTCGGGTAGGAATGACGAAGAGAGGAGAAACGATTCATAAATTGATTACACTTTTCACTTCCTGATATATTCATTTTTAAGATCCACTCCTGAGAGTTTAGGTATCTGTAACCATAACTCTTAAAACACACACAGAGCTAGAACTATCATACTTAACTTCCAACTGCACTTTGAAGTACATAAAATCACAAAGGCCACAACTGAAGGCAACATAAAACTTTTCCTGAAAAATCAAGCCTTGGGCATTCAGGCTGCTTCTCAGACTACATTTAAAAGAGAAGTCACAGGAACTGTGCTAAACAGCATTCTTCCTCATTTTGCCAGAACATGAATGTACCAGACCACCAATGCCAAGAACAGTTTTGGTCTATCTCCCTGTGTTGTACCATTTCATCTGGCAGGACATCTGAAATATTGTGCAGAACTATACAAAAACAGATTCACAACACAAAATACAGAACCCGTGTGACTAAACACAAAGTTTGTTTTCATGATTACAAGAAGTCTGCTGTGATACAAGTCCTAATATTTTGAGACGTGCTTCTATTGTAACAAGTGTTTTAAAGCACTTTCAAACTGGAATCCATGATAGCTTGCAGTACAGCTGTCCATCTGGGAATTTCAGATTTTGTTTATCTGTTTTGATGGGAGTCTTGACACATCAAATATTCAGGGTTGCAGAAAATGACAAAGCGCATTCTGACTACACACTGTCTTGGTAAACACTTGTCAAATGAGGAATATTGAAATGAAAACAAGCTTTTGTGTGTGTCACTCCATAAGTTACAGTCTTTCTGGCTACTGAACCAGATTTTAGCTACTGATCCAATACTGTTTGATAAGAAAGGCAGCACTCAGAAGAATTCCAAAACTATACCATTAGTGGTTGCATTTTGAATGGCATTATACAACAATAGTAACCTTTCCACCCTATCCAAAATATAGGAGCAACTGTTGATGCTCCTTCACTGGTAATGATTATGTTGGGATGAGAGTAGACCAGACTCACTGTGAAAGCAAAAAATTTGAAAATATTTTGGATGCTGGGAAATTTAGTAAAATCAAACTTGTTCTAGCTGGAGGTATGAGCTAAGAAGAAAGCCTCTAGGTGTCTGTAGATGCTAAGTTTGCCTTAAAAGTCAAGGAAAAGAGTTCTTGTGAACCAGAACAATTGGAAATCACTTGTGACCAGCAGTTCCCACCATCTTAGATTCTTACACAAGAGATACTAAAGAAACAAAGAGGAATCTAAATGCAACCACAAGCCAGAATAGTAGAAGGTTCGGATCCCAACCTGACTGAAGTTGGAAAGGGTTCACACACTCTATTTATCAGCTTCAGCCCATCCGCAGTTTTACATGTGTTAGTCAATTTAAAGCAGACCTTTATGAGTAAATATAAAAATTTATTTTACCACTAACTCTTGAAGTATTATCTTACCGCCTGAGTAAAATGTTTACTGAAATTCAGATTCTTTCAAACGGGTTTTGCATTCTGGGCTACACAGGTTTACAAACCTGAGCTCATTCAAATGAAATCTGTGATGTAGTTGTCCATAAAGAGAACAAGATCCAAAATACCTCTCCTCAGCCAACCTCTTGCTCAATACATGCTTCAAATTCCTCTTCTTCTGCCTTCTCTAATCTTCTGAAGCACTCCATGCTTCCCAAATTCACCTAATGTAGATGGGAATGCAGTATAGATAGAGGACAAGATAACACTATGTTAGTCTGATAGCCTTCCAAGCCCTGAAAACCAAGTCTAAAGGTTCATTTACCCTGCAGAAATTATTTTCAAGATTAAGCCAACCCTAACCAACAGCTTACACCAACCAGGGATAAGGAGGGAAGTGTCTTTCAAGTGTTTTAATACATGATTTTTCCAGTGCATACAATGTAGGCATTACGATTCTCTGAAACCTTTGCAAAACATATCACACCACAATAAGCAGCCATCAGAAAATGACCAGGATAGTAAAAGGAATCATCTGTAAATCAACCTAAAAAGAACACTCAGTAGAACATTAGCTGGTTATAGCAGAGAGAGACATATAAGCCCTTGAAAATATTTTAAAATATTAAAGTAATGTTTTGACTGAATATTTTTTCAGCAAAATTGTTTGGCTTTCTCTTAAAAAAAATATTTATTTTAAAAACGTTTCTAAATTTAGTAACTCTGTGTTGAAGTGATGATTACAAAACCCCAATTATTTGAAATTAAGTATTTTGGTGCATAAAACGTTTAAGCAGAACCAATATCTTATTTACACTAGACATCACAGAATAGTAGGGGTTGGAAGGGACCTCTGGAGGTCATCTAGTCCAACTCCACTGCCAGAGCAGGTTCACCTAGTGCAGGTTGCACAGGACAGCATCCAGGCAGGTTTAGAATGACTCCAGAAATGCAGACTCCACCACCTCTCTGGGCAGCCTGTTCCAGTGCTCTACCACCCTTAAAATAAGGAAGTTACTCCTCATGTTTAGATGGAACTTCTTATGTTCAAGTTTGTGTCCATTACCTCTTGTTCTTCCATTAAGCATCGCTAAAAAAGACTGCCCCATCCTCCTGACACCCACCCTTTAAGTATTTAGAAACATCAATAAGATTTTCATGACAGTGGAATAAACCAAAAAAGAAAAATCACTTTGGGTTGATCTGAAATATTTTTTTAAATATTTTAGTTTAGCAAGTGAAGTGAAAATTTTATTATTCATAAATATCTACTGGCAAAGTTTTCACTGGAAACAACAGGCTAGCACTTTCTACCAGATACAAATACAGTCTTATTTGTTTATTTAACATCACATTAAAATTCATACATTCAAGTAGTACACACAGAAGATACATAGAAGAGAAGAACTGATACTAACTTCTGACTTTGTATGGTTTTGGAAGTGTGATTCTCCCTGTATGGGACACATATCATACTGCACTTTCATACCAGGTTGTCTATATATCCTATAACCTATGCATCACCTTACAACCCTACATGGATTCTATCTGGTCCTATGAAGATCAGGTCACACCGGAATTAAATTGTCATACAGTTATCAAGTTGATGTTATGAATTTGATTTACTATTGAAAGATCTGGCAGTAATTATGCTGTGCATTCAACCCCATGCAAATGTCTGTCAAAAATGGTTATAAGTAGCCACTAGATCAGATATTCCTACGCATTAAACTTCATCTTCAAGCACAACATGCAGCCTGGCTTAGTGGTAAATACGCATCAGCTGCTATGCAATGAGGCTGAAATATTACATCTATAGATCACGAAACATGAAGACGTTTGTAGTCTACTTCAAGATATTCAACAGCTGTGTTTGTTCAGGGACTTGTTTTCAACAGAGAGGAAATAAGACATGCAGTCTTTTATGCAAAAGGAGAAAGAATGCTTCTATAATTATTTTCTGAAGCCGTTAGTTTCTCTCTCAGCCACTATCAAGATGGTGCTTAGAAAACCTGCTGAGAGACCTTGTCTGTGACAGTAATTGGCAGACTCGTATTTCTCAGTTAAACCTATGCAAACACTTCTAAGCACTTAAGGATCTGAATATTGCAGCACTTGAAACGTTGCCTGTGGCCTGTGCCAGTTTAGCGTTTCTGATTGGTTTTTTGCTGGCCAGAGTTATGTTACTGTAGATGAAGAGCTGCCCTTTCAAGATACTTTGGTTGTTCCACACATCTCTGGCAAGTCCAGCCAGCCATGGATGCATCTTAACACACTCTCTAAGAATTTCCCCAATGCAGCTATTATCAGCAAGTCACGTAGCTCCTTTTGTGACTAGTGCTCCATCTGACATGATGGCATTCCTCGTATGCTGCAAGAGTGTATTGGTGCTTAGCCAAGCATAAATTAGATATTTCATCTTGTTTTCTGTTATATTGCCACCTACCAACATCACATTTCAGCCTTCTCTTAAGTCTGTGGGCTTCTGCATTTTTGTTTGGCTTATTGTAGCTTGACGGCAGGCAAAATTTACCAAAATGTAACAGAATAATCTATTTTCTGTCTAATGATCAGCACTGAGAGGAACTTAAGTTATGGAAACTCTTAAGGCTGTCTTCATAAAGCTGGTGAGCTTCTCAGAATTGTACAGGCATTTTTGTAAAATTACCTAAGCAAGAATGATTCTAGCCAAAACCAAGATTTATTAAAACCAGAGAAAATCTAATTCAAAGAAACAGCTTCCTGAACAGCAGTGAATTTAACACTTCAGTGAATCAGGATGTCTATGATGGCACATGGTAATGGTGGGGCCAAAGACCATTCAGATAGTTCCCAAAATAAGGGTCCCTGAATAATGTGTCACAGTGTTCAGTTTCATCCTCACCTGAATACACATTCAAGGATATACATTCCTAGTAAAATACTACAATCCCAAAATTCTTGCTGTTTATTACAAATACTTTTTAGGATAGATGCACAATGTAAAACATACTATCAGATTCCAGAAGAACATATCCCTCAGGATGGCCTCATATTGCAACATATACACAATGCAGATGACTAAATTACCCCATGTTCTCTCTTCAAACTTAATAAACCATTAATACTCTCAAGAAAAAAAAAAAAAACATAATGAATTTACATTGCAGCAGATATCACCAGAGCAACTGGTGTAAAAGCTGGAAAAAACTGAGAAGCTTCTATCACATGACTGTTTTTTTTTCCAGTTCTATAACTCCTCCTAGCACAAGGCAATTGCCTCTCTATACAAAATTTTGCCCCACTTTTGCTTGCTTATATACCTCAAAGACATCAAAAATTCAAAATATCTAACATATAAAGACTCACGAGATTTTCCTATTGTTAGTGTCACGTATAGATAAAAGAGAAGGAAGGTTCATAGATTTGTCACTAACCTTGCTAACCACGCCGAAGACTGTGTGCTATGGCAATGCTCAGACAGAGATCCTGACTGTACAGCACAGTAAGATTTTCAAGGCCGTGCCTTGTAGGGTCACTGTTGCTGAGCTAAGCCAACTCTGTGTCATCTGCCTGATATTTCCTGAACTAAATGATGTCTGCCCACAGCAAGAAAGGTCAACCTCCATTACTGGCAGATGTGCTGGAGAATGGGTGGATTTTGAAGAAAGAAATGCCATGTTCAGTCTCCAATGGGAAGCTAGAGAATAAGCTGTTTCTAGTCTCAACATTCCTTAGCCTGTGGGAAAGAGGAAGGAAATCTATCCAATAGTATCCATTTTCAAGGTACATAAAAAAAATTATATAGCTTTGAAAATTGTTCTTGAGTATTCCTCAGGTACTCATGGCCACCTCTATATGTTTCGATACTCATATTTATTGACTTCCAGATTGTTTTCTGTACATGTTTTCATCAAAACAACTCAACTACAACTATTTTCACTGGAGTCAGGCACAGGTTGCATAGTTTCCAGTCCAGTCTTATTCTTTGTTATCTTTCTTATTCTTAGGTCTCAAATTAAGGCCGTATGTTTTAATAAGTGAAGAAGATACAAGATATGCTGCTTCCACAATCCAATACATTTTCATTTTTTTAACGTATAGTCACACTGGGCTGAGTCTTTGTTTACAGAATGGTTAAGGTTTCCACTTATTAAAAAAGATCAAATATATACTGAACTTCATTTTGTCCACTGCAGAAATCAGCTTCAGAGTTTTGTTAGGAAGCTGTAAAACACAGCACCAAGTAGAACTACAGATTTCAAAACTCTGTCAGAGAATCCCTTGGGCACTTCAAGAGAGATTAAATCTACAGATTATTCAGGACAAAATAACTTGGCTTGCTTTTTGGCACCAGAAAAAAAAATACCACCATTTCTAAGACCTCAGTTTCAGTTTGCTCCTGATCTCCCAAACATCTCAAATTCTCACTGCTGGAATTCCTCATGGCTGAATTCTTTCTAGTTTTTGTTGAACAGCCTTCTTTACAGAAATATCACAAAATTATCTGATAGCAAAAAAGGGTATTTTCTGAAACCCACAATTTAACTGTCTAATCTTTGTATTTAAGCCTTAATCTTTATTTCAGTCATAACTGAAGGCTCCAACTCTGATTTAGGGAAGTCAGGGGATTCAGTCCCCTTGGTTTAAATTAAGAAGTCAGCAGAATAACAGCAATGCAGTATTCCAACCTTCTGTAAAGCAGTTTCAGACTCTACAAAAGTATCTCCCACAATGTACTGAGATGACAATAGGCCAAAAAAGCCCTGAACACACCCTCCATCTGTCTAGGAAGGGCAGATTTTATAGGAACCAAAGGAAATTAGAAAACAGAAATCTAGATGGAAGATACACATCTGTACCCTCAACTTCACAATTTCCTTTACTCACACAGGAATAAGATTCATGACCAGGACTGTCACTTTATGCTTACCTGCTGAAACATCCAGTAAAGTACACCATCTAGAAGGTATAGTCCAAACCATATTTTCAGACAAAATTGCCCCATACAACTGCACGTAATTCACTACAGCATAACCTTGAGCATGTAAGACAACTGTGATTTTAAAGCAATATAAATTCATACTTCAACCAAAATGTGTGGTCTCTGTCACATGTTCACACCACTCCCTCATGCCCACATCAACTTTCCTGTTTTTTTCTCATTATTAGTTTTCAGTTGGCAAAGTGTCTTCATCTGACACATTTTGCACCAATATGGACACTCAAGATATTGCAAGGGAGGATTATGGAAACGGCAGCTGACTCCTTTTGGCAATAGTACAGATTGTTTAGGCAACCACAGCCTCTCTTCCCTTGTGACTAGTATCAATGGCAATAAGCCATAGTGGTATTTCCAACAACATACTGACAGAAACACTAATCTGTGCTTGCATTTAAGTTAGTGAGAGCCTAATATGTTGACACAAACTGGTGCTGCGGCAGGTGAAAACTCAAAGACTGTAAATCTTCCTTTTACTTTGAAATTTCATGATGTAACAGCTGTACTTCCAGGTACTTTTGTACTCTTTTGCTAGTAAAAAATGTGAAGGAAAAAAAAAATTTAAAACAGTTCTAGAAAGAAAATGGTTATTTTTCTTTACGGAAAGTATTGCCTTTCCTTTATAAGAGCCAACTATTAAACCTTTTTTGAAAGTTGGTAAGAGAAAATCAAATATTTTTGGCCAAAGCCACACAAAAATAGTTTGGGGGTTTCCCACAAAAAGCCCTGCAAGTTTCTAAGAAATGTAGATACAATCTGGAAGTACATTCAAAAAATGAATTTTTCCCAATCAAATAAAGATTCAGCCTGAAAGGTCATTTTGGGCAATCTCCTCCTCCTTATTTCCTCAGTTGTGCTATTGAATTTAATTTCATCAGAAGCACCATTGGTAAGTGCTATTGCACATAAAACCAACTGCTTATCATAAATGATGATAATGCTAACATGTTCGGTTCAGTCTTAGATGAAGCTACAAACAGGCAGTAGTACTCAAGAGCAAGATAGTGGCAAATTTCAACAAAGTATCAAACATCTTACATTTAGAAGGAGGATTTATAAGCCTGAAAGCATTTGAATTAAATTTGAAGAACTTCAGAAAATTCTGCTTCTGATTTGTTCCTCAGTATTTGAGGAAACAAGAATAAAATCCATATTCACCTATTACCTCCTACTAATGATGTGTGAGAGCGTAACTAAACAGCTGAATTAATAGGGGATATTCTACACTCCAAGAAAAACTGTAGCATATTTGACCAAATAAAAGACATCTTTTTCATTGAATTGTTCTCTGTATCTCTAACAGGATTTCAGTTCACACAGTTGAATTCAGGAAAATATGGAGAAAGATGGAGAGGGGAAAAAAGCAGGCAGTGAAAATCAGACTTTGCATATGCTTGTAAATAGACGTGTATGCATATAGCAAAAGGTGAACTACAATTTCAAGAACAAAGTATTTAGGATCTATTGTTTCACATCCCACTACCTCACATAGAGGCAAACCAGAGCATGTGAGTTAGTCCACCTAAGTTTAAGATTCCTGATATTTTTCCAATGAACATTTCAGACTCAACACCACATTTTCTTCTGGTGTTTGCCTGAATGGCACCCTTGCCTCTGCATAAGAATGATGCACTTTTTCAGGCCCATTCCAATACTTTCCCTAGTGTTTCACTTTGAACTGAAGAACATGAGAATTTGAATGCACACTCTTAAAAAACTGAGTCACATCAGGTCACAACGACTTGGCTATAGATGGTTGCAAAAAAACAGTGCAATTGGCACATGGTAGTGATTTTGAATGAAAATTTGGAAGCCTGCTGAAAGATGAACATGGAGATGTAGCTTTTCAGTTCTCAATCTCACTTTTCATGCTGGCAAAGCACATGCAAACTCTTTGTTTGGAAGCAAGAGAATTCCTCCATCCCTCATTTATACCCACTTTCATGGCATTCTCATGCTGACTTCCTTCTCTGTTTATTCTCAGTTTAGTGGTATGACAGCCTCTGGTGTTCCATCCCAACGGCAAATCTTATTTTTAAAGTGCCTTAGTTCTCAAGAATCACACTGCAAGATTCATGTATCTTCATCAGAAATTATTTTATAAAAATAGCTGGCAAACTTGGGGTTTCAGATATTTCTGTCAGTACCAGGATTTTACTTCAACTCTTCTAAGCAATGCTGAGAGGCTTTCAGCTCCCACTTTGCCCCAGCTGAGCCCTGAAGAGGACAGAACTGAAACTATCAGTGTGGCTCCGTGGAAGCAATTCATGCAGAAAGCAAGGAGGATGAGGCATGAAGTTTTTCTCCAGTTTTACCCTAGGATAAATTCACTGACTTGAATGGAGTCACCCTGGAGTAGAATTAATATAATACAGTGATAAATCAGGCCTACTGATTCACTGACAGTGCCCCTGTAGGACCCTCTCGAGCAGGCAGACTACTGAACACTGCTCACAGCATTGTCTTCCCAAGCACTGTGCCATGCCATTTCCACAGACAAATTGTTTCCTGATGCAGCAGAGACTGATCTTCCTGCTCAGTTAATGCATCATAACCACATTGTTTTGCACTGGTTGCCCTCTAATTTGTGTGCAAAAGGATTTTTGAGTCAAACACATAGCCCTTAGCTGTGGCGAATCCATGTGGAGTTTTGACTCCTGAAGCATCCAAAGATCACAGGAGTTACAGATGTAAAATGTATTTCCCAAACTACTTTTATGATTTGATTATTTGAGAAGCCAGGAGAGAAAAGATGGATCAGACTACTGGAGCCAAGAATGCTTTCTAAGGAGGCTATGATAGCCAAACTCCTGGCCTTGAAGACCAAGGTAGCAAAGGATGTCCTGAGGAAATATTTATACATTTCCTTGCCTTCTTTTAACTCTTCAAAACTTTTCTCCTTTTTATTTTCAGTCAGATATTAAATCCAAGAGGCATCTTTAGACATTGAAAGATTATGTCTGGTCATAATTGCTTGGTAATTAGCTGCTCTCAGCAGCAGCAAGCCAAATAATAAACCTTTCTTCCAGTATATCTAGTCATTGTTTTGATGATATCTTTCCAACTCAAGGGTTCTCATTTCTGGCCAATGTCAAAAATGCCACAGGGCTGGGACAATGTGAAATTAAAATCAGACTCCTTTTTGGAAGAAAAAAACCTTAAGAAAAGTGCAATAACCAGGACTATTCCAGACTTCTTTCAACAATTCCAAGAGACCTTTGCTGGTGGAAACATTATGGCTTTCTCCTGGATGTCAGTAGATTATGTGGTGTCCCAAGCAAAGCTACAATGAGAAAAATCAAAATTTATATTCAACAAACTTATTTCATATCTGCCCTGAAACATCCTGTCAATATTTAGAGAAGGAAAGCAACCTGAGGATGAAATACAGACTCTAATCTCTGCAAATTGCTCCGTAACTGTAAGAAGCCAATAAAGAAGCTGGGGGTGTTCACCTCAGTATCCCATCTAGTCACTAGATACAGGCACTGTTTCAGACAGAGTCCACATGACATCATACACATCTGCTGTAGGATAAGCCGAGTCAGTGCCTATTGACTCCTGACTATACTGACTGCTTATCCACAGATCTTAAAAAGATGCTCAGGGTCTACCATAACAGCAGACATTTACATTTCAGATGCATTTAAATTTTGTTAGATAAAGTCCACCCTCTTTCTCTAATCGTAGGTGCCTGCTTTTATAGGATGAAGAAGTCTTTTCCAGCATAGGAAAACATGGTTAGTTGTCAACAATCTTCATGAAATAGTCAGGAATGTCAAAGAAAAAGAACTATTGGTCGAAAACCTGAAAGATGCTCTGTCCTAAAACACAGAAAAATACAGACACTTCTAATAAAAAAATTAAAAAAAAAAAAAAGAAGGAGTAGTTTCAAAATATCTACAGCTCTTGTCTTCCAAACATCTGTCCCATCTTGTCTAAGAGGAGTAGTATGTTTCCCTTCCCTCTTCACTCTTGGTAAGAAAATGATATTTGATCGAATTGTGAATTGGCTAACAATTTACCTAGGCTCAGTCCAGATATCCCTTCCTTCTCAGGGGCAGGAAAGTACACCAAGATGATGAGGAATACTGTTAAGGAATGAAAGGAGGTAGCCATTCTTTAATGTTTTGAACCTCTTTCAGAGCCCTTTACAAGATAAACAGGTGTTTTGAAGGTTCTGCAGATCATCTGGTATATGCTTCCCTCTGTTTATAAAACAAAGTAGCCTCCACAATCCAGGGAAGAGAGAAGACCAGGTTAAAAAAGAAAGCTAGAGGTCTCGTGCATTTACATTAGACTTCAGTGCTAGCCATGAGCTCCATGAGAAAAAGACAAACAAGCACATTGAATTAACCAAACTTGAAGGTATAACTAATTGAAAAGTTCTCTGAATTGTAAATAAGACATGAGGGTCAGGTTCTGTCCCATGAAACACACCAGAAACCTCATCCAAGTAAGTGTAGTACAGACAGCAATCCAGTGCAGGACTGTGTGGACTGTCTCTTCCCTGGGGAATTTTTCCCACCCTTTGGGCTCTGAATCTTTGACTTCAGCATTAAAAGTGCTGTCTTCTTTTAAGTTCAGTCATTTAACCTTACTCCTATACTATCCACTTTCTTGAAGAAGAAACAGTTTCAGCCAGGAGAACACAGTATCCTGGACAGCCTGACCTGTACTCACTGAAATCCCTGACTACTTCACACAGAGACAGGTACCTAAAACACTGAGGGATAATCTACCTTAAATAACCACAGTCCTTCTGAGATAGCTCAAATGGGATACCCCTTACATTTTAGTCTACAGCTTTAGCTTCACATTTCAAGGTCAGTTCTGCTCTAACAGCACCTAGAGTGGGGAGGAGGAAAAGCAGAAATCTCCCTAAATCTAAATAGCACATATTTATTTGGACTAAAGGCACGATGCACTGTATAATTCCCTGTGGTTGCCACAACTCCCAATACCTTAGGGAGGCCTTCTTGAGTGGTTGCTAGTCTGAGATAACCAGCAGGCACTTCACATACTCCGCTGCTTACCCTCATCCTGGTGGCAGGCTTTGCTCATTACACCATTTTGACTTTACACATCTTCACATCACCAGCATGATGGAGAGGGGTCATTCCTTCTACTTCCCATTTCCATCTGATACAGATTTGGTGCAAATTACAAATACTTTTCATAAGTTATATCAGCAGAGAACTGGTGATCTTCCAGCAAGGCTTCTTTACTCCCGAGTTTAACATTGGGTGACAAATTGTGATTCTTTAACACTTTTTTGTAACTTAACATTACTAGTTAAATCAAAGCTGTTGATAAACCATAGATTTGCAAGGGAACTGCATCTACTTATACATGACCCTGGAAGCCTTTTTAACACTACGTCGTGGAGTATACTTTGGCAGGCCACTGAAAACAAGCTTATTATACTTGCAAGATCACATAGTCAGCACAGCGGTGCTGAAATGTGGCAATGAATTCCTCTCATCGCGTAGAGATGATGATCAGCAATACCACCAATAGATAGGAAAAACCAACCAAGTCTTCCTAGTCAGTGGATCTTACTTGCATTTAACTCTGACACATACATAGCAATTTGCCTCTGTTCTACAGCAGCTGCAAACTATTAACTGTGACAATGAAGCTGATTTTTAAACCAACAAATATGACGGCTATTATGAAAGTTTTACCATTGTCACATGGTGTGCAGTCTTTAAATTCATCTCTTGTTGTGTGGCTGAACTTTTATTGAATTTTTTTTTTCGAGTTAAAAGAAGGTCATGCAAGGACAGAAAACCTCTTTGTCAATCAGACTGTGCAGTGCACAAAACTCTTCCAGAACTCTCATAAGAGCCAAGACTAGCATATTAAAGAACACTGTGGCAGAGATACTACAATTGCACTTGACAAATAAAAAGTTATTTCCACCCCCAAAATGCCATCATCTTTGCTGGGCTCCCCAAAAATCTATCACTGAGTGATCTGTTTGCCAGCTAAGTGAGTTTTCAACACAAGAAACTTTCAGCATTATACTCATGACCCAAAGCATGCACCTTTGTGTTAACACACTGACAGACACAAATCATATGAAAACCAGTTGCCAATCAAAGAGCCATACCAAGAAGAAAAAGAAGAATTTTAACTTCTTCTGACAGCATAGGGATACATTTGAGGAATACTTACAGCAGAATATCATACAAAATGTCTCCCATCAAGCACAATTAAATTGTGGGCAAAGTATTCTGTAAAAATATAGATGTAGCATTTAGGTAATTTTCGTTTTTTTCTCTTACAAGCCCAGTGACACTAGACAACAAATTTTTGAATGCTAGAAGCCCTTAGAACTATTCAACAGAAGATCTGATTCCTCCTGGTTTCTATTTCCATTCATCTTCTTTCTCACCTCATCATATGAGCTACCCTTCTCCTTCAAAAGAACTGTGTAGAAACCCACAAGAGGGCACGATCAGGCAGAGAAGGGGGTGAGCCTCACTATTTTACATAACAAAATCATATGCATCAAAACACACACAACTTCCCAAATGTCTGAGGTTAGTTATCCTTCATGTCCTGACAAGTTACACCCACCTTTCCCAGAGGAACTAACTCACTCCATAACAAGTACCAGACTTCTGTTAAAACAGCAAATAAAGTAGGACCACCTACCACCCAATCCTGCAAATACTTACTGGTAGACAATCCTGCATACCTCCTGCAATACACAACCTTGGAGTCTGAGCTGGTCTGCCCATCTTACTGAGTGCCGTATCTCCAATAAACGTTCCCAGAGTTCTGCTCTATTGCTAGGTCAAAATCAGCCCAGCTCTCCAACCTCTGTTTACAGTCAACCTCCAGCAATGACTTATGATGGAGTAACTCATAAGAATGAAACACGAGTTTGGATTTCAGGATAAGGCACTCAGTCAACATGTGGGAGGCATTTATGGCTCTGTGAGACCTACATTAGAAAAAAATCTTAAAATCAGACAGCATTTCCCTATGAGTGGCCTGGTTTTCCATGTTTCAGTTTGCTCCTTCACAAAGATTGGTAGGCTGAGATATCAGTCACTACGTGAAAATGACAACATTCAATTAAAACAATAGCAATTTTCAAGTGATTTTTTTTTTTTAATAGATGTATGACATTCCTAGACATTCTATTAATTAGCAAGCCCCAGGCAACACATTTGGTAAAACAGAACAATCTGGCCTTTGATTTTTATCCAGGCCTTACCCAAGATCACGCGGAGGTAGCCAGACTGTTGGTAGATCCCCCACACAGAGCACACACCCCCAGCATGCAGCTGTGCTAAGAACTGCATGTAAACCACATTGAAGAATTCTCGATCTCCAGAGAGAGAACAATTTATTAATTAATAAAAATGCTTGGTTTGGGCTGGGAAAACAGAATCTATTAAAGGACTTTACTAATCAGTCCCAGTTTCGTTTCTGCGCCTTTTTTTTTTCCAGTTACCTGTTTCAACTTCACTTTAACAGCCATCCTGGTTGAAAAACATGTCCTGAATGTTTCCTATATTTCAGAAGCAGGAATTCAAACAAGCTCATTACTTTCAAAATAAGGAGGTTATTAATATCCTGATGAGCATCTGAAATTAGAAGTAGCTCATGTTCTACACCTACATGATGGTTATCTAGGAAACTGGCATCCTTGTTACATCTTTTCTGGGCCGCTATAGTTGCAATCTACTAGTACGCTGGATGAAAAACACTGTCTCAACTGAAGATGTTATAAAATGCCAGCTTAAACACTCAATCTTTTGATACTCCCACCTGCACTAATAATTTCTGGTTGCATTGGATAAAGATCTGTGAGTTCCTTCATGTTTAGGAATTTATTAAGGTAACCAAAACTTTGGAATCTTTCTTCCTTGTGTTATTCATTTCATCTCCAGACACTAATGGTCCTCTTACATTAAGGATAATTAGGGCCTTAGATGGGCTTTCAAAGACATTTCCACATTTTTCACTGATGTAGCTGTAACCAAAACAAAATCCAAAGGGAAAAGGGGAGGACTACTCAATCTCAAAAGCAGCCAAACTGTCTGGAGGAGATATATTTTGAAGGTTTTATTGGTGGCCCTCAGAGAAAGACAGCTATGACCTGAGCTTGAAGGTTAGCAAGGACTATGTGGGTTTGTGTGGGAGGGGGCTAACTCTCATTTGTAAATGCCGAGTTATTAGCCCTGACATTTGAGAATAGATACTGCATTGTGTCAATGGTGAGAGCAACCCTAGTTTTTTTTTGTTAGTAGCAATGATTCATTCTTTCCCACTCCACTATTGTTCCCATTTACCTGGCAAAGAAAATTACTTCTTATGTGTTTCCAGTTGCCAATATCTGGAGAGACTATTCAGATGAGAACAAGCACAGAAGAAACACACCAAACAGGCAGAGTTCCAGGAAGAGCACTAGTGGATCTCTGAAAGTGGATGTTATTACCAAGTGGCATTTTCCCCCTCCTCTGCTCCTCTTTGCACCTGAGAAAACCCTGATGCTCATCTCCTTTACTCATAGCTTCCAATTTCCATTTCTTTCAATTTAGGATTGCTCTCTTAAACTCATACTTTCAAAAATATTTAAAGTATCCTAAGTCAAGGATGTGAAAGTTCTAAATTACTATAAGTAGCCATACTTCTTGCAACACAGAGCAACCAGCCTTGGATTTTCCACTAGAGTCTCATTCTATTGTGCAAAAGTAGCTATGCCCACAACTGGCCTCCTATGCCACTCAGAAACCACACAAAGGGTCTCAGCCAGTTACCCACACAGATGTGTTTTGGTTTGGTTTGTGTTTTTTTTTTTCTTTAGTTGTCTTAAAGCCATGAAATAGCAGGACAATGACCAGAAGTAAAACAAGGCTCAATCCTCTACACAGAGTTGTCTCTCCAAGAACCTGTTTTATAACATGCTTGCATACTGCACTGAGAGTCTCTGTCACTTGGCAAAGTACAAACCCAACACTTCTCAGGCTGCCTCCCCTCCTCCCCAGCAGACTGTGACACTGGTAGACAGGCTTGATCCCTTGCAAATGTGAAGTGGTAGAGCTGCATTGACGTCAGTGATGATACTTCTCTTTCTTACAATGACCAATCCAGCCCTCCCACTTTTACAGATGCCCCCGAGGGGATGATGTGAAACACAAAGCTTGGAAAAGTACAGAACTGGGACTTGGGAACAGCCCATGGCACAGATTAGGGGACAGTAGCCATAAAGAATTTGAATCCAGATGTGAAATTCCCCAAGGCCAGGACTATTCAAATCCTATCTTGCCTGTGAAGCAAACAAGCTAAATTAACTATTGGGTCAACCTTGTCCGTAAGACACAGATTTCTGGGAGCAACTCCACCCAAAGATCTGTGGGAGCTACTTACTTTGGGCCATGCAAGCAGCTAAAAAGCTGCCAAAAAGCTAAATCACATTCCACCTTTCATGCAGCCAGCCAGGGTCACTGCAGCTGGCAGGGCAGGCGAGCTGACTGACACACTGGGGTTTGCTCTGTGCAAATAGCTCTTGTGCCCAGTGAGCACGGAAACCACAGCTGTAACTTCGCCAGTGGAGCAGAAGGTGTCATGTCCAGAGACAACAGAGGGCACTCAACTGACCTCAAACAAACAAAGTTTAAGTGGAATGTGGTATCCTCAATTCCAACTTGGGTTTCAAGTGACTAAGTGAAGAGAGGCATGAAGTTCATATTGAGTCCATAAGCTATTATGTGCCTACTGCATAGAGCTATGTCTTTCTCTCAGCTGCCACAAGCCAGCCATAAAGGTAGCTGGGCTTTGGTCATGCAGAATTCCCACAGATTTCAACGGGAATTTCAGTGTTCTAGTCTGGACTCCAAGAATGCATTGCTGGACCCAGAGCTCTGACGGCTGGAGCCGCATTCAATATCAGTGTCTGGCAACACCCATTTGTAAAACAGTGACTCATTCACAGGCGCAACTTTAGAGAGACAGACAGGATGTCTTTAATCATACATTTCCATTTTGTTAACAAAGCTCAGTAAAACCAGATGAGCATCCAGGATGATAATAGTTGGTATTAATCTAATAACTGCAATGATCCACTGCCACAGTTAGGAATAGTTTCATACCCTACAGAATGCATTGTTTTAATTTGATTCAAGAACATAGCAAGCAATGGACCCCTGAGGCTAAGGACAAGATAATTCTTTCAATGCCCATGAATTTTCTTTAGGAACAGTCTTGGGTTTTTTCTGAAAATCAGAGACATGAAAATTAATTACAGAAATTAATTTGAAATAGAACATCTTCCAAAGTACCTAAGTAACCTAGGAATCTGGAACATAAAACAAATAAGTTGTCATTAGCACTTTTCATTCATTTGTAAACAAGGGAGCAAGTGTTTTGTGTTACGGACTGCATAGAAGGCGACACTTAATTCAGGCAGATATTAAGTGCAAGGTGCTCATTTGTCATGGCTGCCCAGCCCTTCCCAATGAACAGTTGGGTTTCCATTCAGACACACACTTTTATGCCTTTTTCCTCTTACATTAGCACACATCAAGCCTCAGATCTGACAGAAAGAATGTGAAAGCAGATTGTTTGTTGCAGTTGGAGTTTGGCAATGAATTTTTATTCAAGTTTTTTTTTTTTCAGAAAGAATGGGCAACCTTTTGGTCAGCGTTTTTCCAGATGGTAATATCTAGCTAACCCTTCTAAGAAATTCATGATATACTTTCATGGCAGATTTGCAAATAGGTGCAGTTTCCTCTGTAAGTTCTCTAAGATGTCCAGATAGAATCTACCTCTAATCCTGAGTCATGTAACTGCAGCCCTGTGACTCTGGTCTCAAGCTAATATATTCTGCTTCCCAGCAGGACTTTTTAGTTCAGACTCACCCACATGCTAATGATGGCTACATGGCTTCCCATTCAGAGCCAGCTTTAACCCAGCCAGCTTGGAGCATGGACAGAGTGAGCTCATATCTGCCTGCCAAATTCTGAACAGACATACCTTCAAGCAGTTAGGAGTAGAAATGCAGGAAGAATCTTGTGTAATGTACTCACAGTTCAGTAAAGGCTCACTAGTTTGAAAAGCTTGTCTGAGCATGGTAGCTTCTGGATTGATATGATTATTCTACTTTTTGTACTAAAACTCTTCCTCATTGATACTTTAACAACTGCCACTGAGTCCTGCTACACTAAGAAGGCTGAGTGCTCTCCTGCTCAGAGGTACTTGTTCCCTCAGAATTTGCCTCATCCTGAAAATACAAAACAAACATACATGCTTTCACTAATTTAATTTCCCAAATTCTGTAGGATGACAGGTCCCCAGGGACAACCAGCACCTCACAAAGTATTACTGAACTGATGAGAAATATTTTAAATCAACATTGCAGTCTGTAAGCCCTTTGGTTAAGGTCATGGCTATCAGCCAACATATGAGATTTCATACGGCTGCATCAGTCTTAAACATGAAATAAACAACAGATGCTTTGATAGAATTAGACTTTATACAATGCACACAAATCCTATTGCTCTGTCATTCTAGACTAAAAAGTACAAGCAAGAACTAAAAACTGGTTTGCTTCTCCACCTCCAGGCCCAGACTCCTGTGCTGTTCCACCATATCTCTTTGTTAGTCTTCAGCTACTTTCCACTCATCATTTTTATAGCAAAACACCTTATAGGAAGTTTGTCTGCCATCTCCATCCAGTGGATAGCCAGGTTAATGCACTAAATTAAGTGAAAACCACCTGCTTGAAGATATGCAGCACTTTTATTCTCATCTTGCATCGGAAGTGCAAAACAGAGAAAATTTGTGTTACTAACCCTTCCAAATAGTTTTCTGTTTTCTCCTCCACCGTCCACATACATTCAGGATAAAAGTTCCTTCCTTCATAACAGAACTTCATCATAGTTGCATTCTATGATTTAAACAAAACAAATTAAAAAAAAAAACACTATTTGACATCTAAACTACAATTCACCTAATTTTGTTGTTTGAAGACCCCAACAGGCCATTCATTTACCAAGCAAAAACTGTTTTTTTCAGTAGCATATTTGTCTAGATTCATCACTGTCCACACTAGTATCTGTAGTTCATTTATTACTCATATTTTTAAATCATAGGGATAATCTGTCCAGGATTATACAACACTTCTAGTTGGGCAACACCAACCTGTCAACATTTCCCTCTTCTTTACACAGAAACTCTTCCACCATGAAGAGTGCAGCCTCAATACATATTCCATCTTTTGCATAACCCTGTCCATTTAGTTTCTAAAATTCACTTAAATCTGAGTTTGTAATTTCCAAATAGCCTTAGTCAGAGTCTGTAGCAGCTCATCCATTTCAGTCAAATCTTTTTAACACCATTCCTGGTCCCAAAAAATAAGACACAGTGATTTCCATGCCTTCTTAACGTGTTTCCTTCTGCATCTCTTGATTTCAGTCAGACAATACTTTCCTATCCACCTAGGCAGCAAAGTGGTATCAGTTCTTGCTGCAGCAGCATAAAAAAAATCATTCATTCTGTCTTGCATGGTAGCAGTATACAAAGAGGTTGGAAAATCTACGTGTGTAAACTCCCTAAATACATTTTCTATCTACTCGTTCTTCATATTGTCTGAGGAAGAAATGTGGGGGGAAAAAAAGCCCACGATATCAAAAAATGGTCATATCCTACAACCATGTACTTACTGGTAGGGAAAAGTAACAATATTGCTGTTAACTGTCCTATTTAGCTCTTTGTCCTGCCTCAATCAATAATAAAAGACCTATGATGATCAAAGCATGAAGTATGTGACACTCATTTATAGTCCAGGTGCAATACACTGATCTTCCATATATGAACATGTCCTCCTCTGCTGCATAGTCTGAGAAACCATTTAGACTGTGACTACCTCACCAAAGAAACTTTCTCTTTCCCCAGCTCCTGGCTTAGCAATTACGATCACTCAGCATCTGTGACCTGTTTGTCGTATGTAGCACATTGCCTGTGTGCAGCACTAAAGGTGAGTAACACATACTGCTGCTCACTTATTTTCATAAGCTGAAACTAATTAATGTCATTTCATATGACAGGGGTAAGAACACAGATGGAAACCATTAAGTGAAAATGGGAGCAGTACATTAGCTGTATCTTCAGTCAGCTGTTTCATTGCCCAAGGCATACACAAGCACGCTCATGGTTTCCTCGCTCAGGTTCAGTCCTACTCTGTGTCTACCACTGTCACTCAGAAGTCAATACAATTATCCCAGCTTTAAAGTGTGGTATAACAAAGAGGTTTGGGCTCAAATATCCTACCAGCACTAGAAGCATTCCTGTTTTATCAAAACTTGACACTTAAAGCTTTCTGAGCGCACACACATTCAGGATAAAATAAAAATTAATACAACAAAATTACCTTAGACTATGCTCAGAAATCTCTTCCAACTCAAAAATAGAAGTCCACACACTCAAGCCACAAGTCCCAGACTACATATTCCACCAACAAACATCTTTGTCACATCTCCTGGAGGACAAATACAAAATTTGTCCTAACCATGAGGAATAGAAGCAGATAATTCATGTTCACTGCAAATGCCATCTTTCTGGTCTTCATTTTCTGTGACAGTACTCAGGCCCATGAACAGTTATCCAGAAAGCTTCTGCTGATCTCAGTTTCTGGGATAGTTCTTCCTCGCTTAACCCTGAACTTTTCACATACACAAGAAGATAAACACTCAAAGTTCTACACACTAAAACTTAGGCAAACACATTTTGTGCCAGAGGGCATAGGCCAATAACCTGCAAAGATCCACACCCACACAGAATTGCACAATGGACCACACGTATTTTGGAGTATGCCATTTGCCTATCAGTAAGAATTATCAAGCACCAGTCATTTCCAGAAACAGTTTGCTGGTCTCAACAGATCAATTACACTGCATTTATATTTGCTCTAAGCAATACCTTCCATGCCAGTCATTTATACTAGTTTGGGAGCTCACCCAGATCCTTCTCTCACCCTTTTCCAGGTCCTCAAGCTCAATAACATTTAATTGACCAAGTGGAATTCCTCTGGCTCTTCTCTGCAATCCTAATTTCAACTTTACCCTGATGAGCTGCCAGAGGCCTAGAGAGCCTACTCCACAGGGATCCCAAATACCACAGTCCACTGCAGCCCAACACCACGTGACAGAAAATCTTTCAAAAGAAAGACGCCATAAAACATCATCAGAGATCTGATACTTCAAAACATGAGTTCATACATCAGTTGTAACATATTCAACATGCTCATTGTAAGCTGGACACTCAGCTAATGCACAGACCTCTTCCAAATCAGAGCTCAGTCAGCAAAGGCTGACTGCTAGGTACCTTGCTGGTGCCTTGGGGTTCAGTTCTGATCGACTGGTTGGCAAGCGAATTGAGCCAATATACACCAGCACACCATGCAAGAGCCACAGAAGAACTTTCCTCTTAGTTCCAGCACTAGCACAGCAAGTGACACACCATTTAATGGATACCCCGAGTGATTCTTTCAGAATAAATACAAATAATAGAAGTAGCTCCTGAACTCATCCAGAGTATTATATTACAATGTATTTTGCAGGTTTTCAACTGCCACTGGAAAGGTCTAACAAACACTCTGATTAATCTCAAAACAATAACAGCCTTTAATCTAACATATATCAGCAAATTCCTGTTTCTCCCTTTTCTAACAAAAATAACAACACTGTAGTTGCCAGTGCATTAATAAGATCCTATTTCTGCTCCAGAGACTGAATCAAACCTTTGTTCTTCACAGCAAAGGATTAAGATGGTTGCTATTTTGGTAATGAGATGTGGAGAGGTACTTACTTTGCAGCTGAGATCCAGGCTGGATGCCTGAGAAAAGAATAAACTCAGTTACCTTAGATGAACTTTATTCTTATAATCAGTATATCAGACCCTGTTGGCATGATACATATAATTAACAATAAAGAAAGACTATTCATTAATAATTACAACTTAATGGAGTGTTTAAGCTCATTTACAAAATATGCCATGTATTGCAGATAAAGTCATGGATATAGATTTTACAATTGCAACACATACACACATAAGGAACTAAAAAAAAATTACTTACTCTCTAAGTAGTTTATTGGTCAACTGCTTCTTTTTTTTCATGCTACGTCTAATTTTTTTCTGGATATTCCACCTCTGCTAACAGCACATCATGGAGAAAAACTGTCATAAAGTGGCACAAGAAGAAAAAAAGTATCAGAAAAACAGCCCATGGACAGGGACAAATGAGAGAACATTCTGAAAAGAAGGTCAGATCACAGGACACAGATCCAAGTGCTGAGGCACCAACTCAGTGCCCAAGATGATTGAGAAAACTGTTTGTGAGGCTGGAAAAGGAAGCAGTGACCTGTGAAAATGAAAGCAACTTCATGAAAACATTAGTCATATAAAAAATATGTTGTTTATAGTTATCATAACATTTTATTAAACAAACATGTTTGGTATATAAAGTTGTTGCAAGTAAAACATCCAGAGGACTAGGGTATGTAAGGTAGTGTGGTTAGAACCTGGCACCACTTTATAATTACATAGAGATCAACTTTTTGCACTTAGAAATGGAAATGTCTGGGGCTCACATCAGAAGAGGTCTAAATTTCCAGATGAAAAGTATTATTGTAACAAAATCTAGGAGCATCTTCAGATATGACAAATGCAAACAGAAGTGAAGGCAAACAGAGCCTCAACATTTCGCTTGCATCCTGCCCATCAGTTGTTGACAAGCAAATGTACTTTGAAAATATGAGAAAAATTAAAATATTTACAAACTGTAATTTCCAGTGTATTTTAAACAGATTTTTAAAGATCCATCATGATGCAAAGCAACACTAAAAACAGGCAGAAAGAACAGTTTGAAAGAAACTAGTGCGTGGGTCATTGCTGATATCCTCTGGGAATGCTGTTTACCTCTGATGGAACTTTCTTATCTCTTCTTCTCTAATGAACAGCAAGAATATGAAAATAAAAATCCACAGGAGTTCAGATATCTCAGGCAGCATGGGTGCCAGATTTCCTAGGAAAACAAATCTTATGCAGTTTAGCTTTGCCTGCCAGCATGATCACATGCATATTACCCCTTCAATATTTTTTTGACACAATCACCAATTCCAACCATATCTGATAAAAGCAGACACTTCAAAAAACAATTCTATTCCTAACACAATGCAGGAAAAAAGTTGGTTGGGTGAACAGGGTGGCCTTAATATTGCTCTCAATAAATGAAAAGCTTCAGTGTGAACATAACCTACTAGGCTTCAGAGAATCCACTAGTATTAATCTGTCAGGAATTTCCTAGCCACTGGAAAAACTCCAATTGGAGTTTGTGCCTTGTTAGAAAACCAGAGAATCCAGTGCCATAGGAAATGAGACTTTATTTATTCCCAGCTCAGAGAATCACAGATTTTCAAAATGAATAACACTAGAACAGAAATGGTGCTCACAAGTTTACACTTACAGGTAACACTTTAATCAAACAGTGAAGGAACTCGGCTCAACGCAGATGTGACAGAGCAATATTTTTTAGCCTGTAAGGTGAGTGAGGTCAGAAAGTACAAATAAACAGCCCTCATTCTTTGAGTCTACAGAACATGTTGATTTCCTTTTAAATCCTCCAGCAGGTTAACTAAACAAAATATCTATTTACAGCAGAAAAAAAGGATTAAGTTCTTCAAGGACTGCCATCTGAGTATCACTGTGAAGTCGTGACATAATAAATGACCAACATTTATTCTCTCCAGAAACATCATCAACTGCGAATAACTGCAGATTATAAAAGTACTTTCTGAGTACTCTGAGTACTTTAAGAATTTTCAACATGATTTAACTTTCATATCATAATAGAAATGTAATCCAAGTGATAACTTTCATTAGAAAGGCTTAAAGACCCTCACCCTGAAGTTTGATCCACATTGGTGTGAGTCTAACTGATCTCATAGACGGAGTTGCTTATAGAAAAAAAGATTCTGTTCATGTAAAACTGGGGACTCCAAATTGGAAATTTTTGCATATACATCTCTAAAATTTAGGTATTTGGACATCTAATGGAAATTCTTTGAACTGATCCCTAGGAGGAACAGGCACTGTGGTTGAAAATTAAATTCTGACTGTGGCAACTTCATTAAAAAAAAAAAAGAAAGAAAGAAAGAAAGAAGAGAAAAAGGCATATTTGAAAATTAAATGCAGACATTTTGGCTACTGTTTTAGTGTAAGGAACTCAAGCAGAAAAAGTGTTCCATGCTCTCTGATAGCTGACTATGCCTTACCCATGCAGCCTATAGAAAACAACTGGGCTGAATTCACAGCTTCAGGGGGAGAGGGATGCTTTAACCTCTGGCTTCAGTTTCTGAAAGTACAATCTGAGTTTTGATGGGTGGGTGGATACATGAATATACGCACACACATTTTTCTTTTACGAGTGTTTTTACAATCACCTGAAATCCTTTGTCGCTGTACGTAATTTAGCTACAGAATCAGGTGTTTCTATACAACAGCCTTCCATGTTTTAGTTATATATTATCTCAGACCTGAAGACTTCACAGAATTGTGAAAAAACAAACATGCCTCTGCATTTAAATGAAACAGTTTCATCAATAGCAGTCTTCCTGTAGCATAGTTAGAAAGATCTCTCAAGTTCCTGTTTCCCCGATATGTAGGGCGATGCCATACTTAAGTTAAAAGAGAATATTCCTGGTGTGTCATTCTAGGAATCGGGAAAGACCCAGGATTCCAGACACTAGCTAGAGGCTATACTTTAAGACAGAAAAAATGCAAGTTGGACATACAAGAACCATGGCCTTTCTCTGGTTTTGTGAGTTTTCATAGAAGCCGCAGAGGCAATGCACTAGCACTCACAGGGTTGCAGAGGAAGAGGAATAGACAAAGCACTGGGCACTCTGTGCACTTGCAGTAGTTTGGGAGACTGGCAGGAGGCAACCAAGGTCCTTCCACCCTTGAACAGTCACAGTAAAATCAACAGGTGTTAGAAGTGCCCAGACTTGATGAAAATGAAGCTATGGTTGTCTCAACTTGGGCAACCAGACTTAGAAACAATTTTTGAAAACAGACCCTGGAGGGAAATGAGGGTTAGGGAGAATCTGTCCTAGCTCCCAGGCCCCACACAGAGGCAGCTCTTTGACTGTAGGACTCCTTTTTCTCCTCACTTCCCCTAGCCTTTTGCAGTGAGGTGGGGCCAGAGGGAGGCATTTTCAGCCTTCAGAGGACCTTTATACTGTATTAAAAATATGGTTTCTTTAATGTTTCCTTTTTCAAAAGTAGTAATATAAACTAACTGAGTATGCTCTTAGGAAAGCTTTTGGCAAGGGTATGGGACAATCCTGTGCCAAACCTCATCTTTGGCATGAAGAAATAAACAGACTGTGGTTCTGCACAAAGACAAAACTTTTGGAAAGTCTTTAGAATATTTCTCATAATGAAAGAGTGGGGGTAGTTTTCTTGAAATTCAGAATACTCTCCAAAATATGAATCCAACATTTAAACATTTTGGTCTTTCCAATTATGAACCAAATTCCTTCATCTTAAAATATACATAATTTAATTGAAACGATTAAATGATGCATGATGGATATGCATTGATTTTGAAAAGTCTTCATTAAAGCTTTTTACATGCTATTTCATCTTTCTATAGCAAATAAAAATATTGTGTCAGATAGGAATGAAATTATTCTCCTTACTCTATATTACAGAGAGGAAAACTGAGATTGAAAGATCATGTGCTCTGTCTGTTGAAGACCACAAAGGATCCACTGCCCAGCATAGCAGTGCCAGATTAGCTTCCTCTAGACTCAGGTTATTGAGCCCTGTGCTTCTTGATGATGTTCCCATTCAGGACATCTGAACAAGAATATTGTCAAACATATAGGAAAGAAAGACCTAATATTGGATTTTATTTCTGCATGCTCCCAGTCATTTTCCATCATAAACTGAAGGGCAATTAAAAGATTATAGAGAGGATTCATAATAAAGCAATTACAAATTTTCAGAAATTTCAGTTAGAGATTTCTCATTAACATCACACCTCAGAGCAAAAAGCACAAGTCAGCTAAAAGGAGCCAACCCCTTTGGTCATTTTGGTTTACTACCTGAAACACAACTGGTTTAGTCTATATGTTAGATCAATCACTCACATTTAGCAAATGAGGTTTATCACATGTAGATCTGAAATACAGTTAGATGGAGATTAAGTATCAAAAAGGCTACAATGCTTTGCCAATATACACAGAATCATGCTGGACTGCCCAGTGTATCATGTGTGTTCTTAAAAGAAACTAAATACTTTAAGAACATTTTAATAGTGTTCCTTTTCAATTTTGGGTGGAAAGGATGGTTGTTCTCTTCCTTTTCAGGATTAGTTTTTCTCAGTACATTTCTAAATCCTACTTAGTTTTGTTTAACTCCAGCCTTGTAAACCCTTCGTGTGTTTCTCTCTCAAGCCTCTATAAGTACTTTCATATCTCTCCTTCCAACATGGATTTTGCTGTATTGTCCCCTTTTTGTTCTCTCAGAAATTAAGTCGCTTCGCTTACAATTTGGAAAACTCCTCCTGTACACACCCAAGCAAGTAGCACAAAGGTTTCAGAATTAAAAACCTATGAAAAATGAATGAGGCAATTCCCTGCTCACAAAACTTTTAAAGCTCTCTGGTTACTCCAGCAGGTATCTCTGTAGTGGATTCATTCCTGTCAAATTTTCAGCTTTTCTCCGCAATATTGACAATAGAAAAAAAATGTTTAAATATAGATGCCAAAATTCTGATGTCACCACAGGACTGTTTGAGCTACAGCTGGGACCTGCCTCAATGTAGATTTTGACATCAGTTTGTCACTTTGAGAAAATGGACATATCTCAGCTGCACAGCCCTCCAGTACAGCTACATAGTTGACATTTTTTCAAGCACATCACTGCAAGAAGTAGCGGTTAAACCCAAAGCTTCAAGAATTTCACTAAAGAATGTACCAGTATCTGGTTATGTAAAGTCCTTTGGTTAAAGAATACATAAACTCCAAATACCACTGGGGCTTGTGGGCTGAATTTTTGGGGGTTTTGAATTTAGGAATTTAAGTCACATCTTACTGCAAGAAAACAGAAAGCAAAAACAACTGAGAAATGGTACTAGTCCGCTAAAAAACTCAGAGCCATATGCTGTCATGCCACAATAATAAATAAGAGCCTTCTGTAAGACAGAAAGATGGGCAGTGACCTCCTTTCCACTAATTATCACAAAGCTATTTTGCTGCATTTTCATAAATACTTTCCTATCTTCACACTTAGTGGGCTTTGTCCCAGTAGTTTCCTTCCCTTCATTATCTCAGCCTCAGGCTGATAACTGATCATTCCAAGTACAGATGTATGTCCAAAGGCTTTCCAGAGTAAAGTACTACACATGCACAAAGGGGACAGGATTTTCTTAAAATAATTCATTGCAGTGTCTATAGATGTGATGCTACTATGTAGAATAGGGCAAGGTAGGGTTCTGTAAGTTGAAGATGCATATAGAAACATTTTAGGCTATAAGTTATTCAGAGGTATTACTGGAGAGGTATTTTCTGTAAGTGGCACTATTTTTAAAAGGGGTTGTTTAAGAGAGGTTAACAAAACAACATTGTGGAAGTAGCTGACCTGCTGGGAGGTGTACCAGGAAGATGGAATGAAACCAGAAGCTTAAGACAGCTGTGGAGCCCATTAAGAAGGAGGACACTGAGAATCAAGCTGGATTAATATAACGAAACCAGAGAAGAGGTTCAGTTATGAAGAATTTCTCCTGCACGTAGAAACCTCAAGGCAGTATTTGCAAGTAAGCAAGCACTAACTGATGAAGAAGAATTCCAGGGCCTGATTCAAGCTAACGAAGAGGCTTTACTGACTAGGCTCCACACTACATGATGAAAAGCTCAAGCCCTACAGCGAATTCTGACCCCAACAGAAGCAAGCAAATTCTGTTCCTAACAATAAAAGTGTTCCTGGTGTTCAGAGGAAATACAAATGTAAAACAGGTGTTTCCTTCACAAATGCTTGCTAGGAAAAGCTTCATAGCCCATCACACATGCACTGAAATCCACAGGCAATTCAGACATCCATTGGGCAAACGTCTTTAAGGTAAAATGTGCATGCACATCAGCTCTGAGCAATACAGCTTGTGTTCCACTGACCTTGTTCTCATCCATCTATAGTTAATGTAGCCCAGCATAGCAGTTGAGCTCTTTACTTACTAAATACACAAGGCGGATAAATTTTGGCTTTTTAAAAGTTTCCACAGAAGATAAATTAATATTTTTTCAGCATGAAAAAAAGGTTTACTTTATGTAAACTTCTTTTCTTAGCAAGCAACCGAAATCACATATTAAATATCTTTCTCTTCTACTTAATAAGAAAGAAAAAAAAAAAATTAAAATCAGCAGATGTTTTGTGGATGAGCTACATTGTTTATTATTTTCCTAAGATGTCTAAAACATGAAACTCATTTAACCCCTAGAGGAATGACACAAAAATGACATGATGTGCATCAGGCATCAAATAATGGTCACTCCTGCTGCTCCTTAGACATCTGGGACTTAATTTGCAATTATTTGCATTTATAGAGCAAAGTATACAATAGAAATGGGAACACATCTCCTAAGTTGATGCAGAATTAATTTTCAAAGGGTGACATGCACCATAAATCCTATTGCGTGATTACTATAAACATGCAAACAAAAGAATGAGGAACAGTGTTGTCTGCTAATGGATGTTCAGTTATGAATTCAAATTGTTACAACATGTGATTAATTTACATGTTCAAATTAAGTCTCCATTTTGCATGTTTAATTATGAGGTATTTAAAAGCACGGATGGGTGTGCTTGATCATAAGCAGCATGTAGGAAACAGCTTGGCACTTTCAATTTCCTTGTCCTGGTCTAAAATGTTCTCATTACATCATGGAATTAAAAAGTTAGAAACAGGAATGTCTCTGTTCCCAGCTAACAATGCACACAAGTCAAGGGCTCTCCTCTTACTAATATTTCCCATAAGGATGTGCATCAATGTGACAAGTAAATGACAGAAGGAATCTGTGAAAACAATGATGTGTCTTTGGAGAGTTCAGTAGTACACATACTGTGGATGCCATCATTTAATCACGTTTTAGAGTTCCCTCACTTCCAAAAACTTCAGACAAACCTAAGTTTCAATGGAATTTCCATTTCATGCCTCTGTGACATGGATGAACAGCTCCAGGGACTATGCTACAATCTTCCTAGTAAAGCGCAGGGGTCCAACTGCAAAGGAAGGCTTAGGGCTTGCAAATAACTGGCTTTTCAGTTCAGATGTCAAGCCAAACAGCTGAAAAAGAATGTTGGTTCAAACTGAACCAAATTCACGGTTTTTCCAGGTTTCTACACCAAACCCACAACCCTGTCTACCCAGCCTACTCTACTTCGTTTAACATGAAATATTCCATCGGTCTCAAGAAGAAGCATTTTTGGAAAAGGTAAACATTTGGCAAATGCAAATATAAAAGGCAAGGGAATGCAAGACAAGATGTACAAAATTGTTGCAAAAGAATTTTTCTGACTTTTTACATTACAGTTCACTCCTTTGCTATATTGAAGTAATTTCTTTCCCATTGTGTTGACTATTACAAGGCTTTCCCCAAAGCAAAGACTTGCTTTCAAAGTGAGTACCTCTAACATCAGGTTGGAGAGTTATCTTACTCTATTGCTCACTGACTGTCAACTATTATTGAAAGAGTTCATATAAAGTGACTTACTGAACTGTTTTCATTTTGGAATGATCCAGAGTATGAGGAGCTAGGGACCCAAACTCAAACCCCTGTCTTGATCTGACAGAACATGGATTTGAACTCTGGTCTGGCTTTGCATGTGTGATGAGATACAAGAGAACTGTGAGATAGATAGGCTCTCACCTCTTGGTTGGAAGTGGTTCACTTTACATGAAGTGCTAAAGTGTCCATTCTCAAGACTGAGAACAGCTTCAGATGTGACCATGAAGTCAGGTGATTAGCACAGTTGCCCAGCAGAGAGGGCATCAGCCCCTCAGTACCACAGGCTGTGGGGCTGATGTTTCTCTGAACCAGAAGAGTATAAAGAAGAACAACTGAGAACACATTGTTGTAGACCTCACTGCTACTAATTGCACAAATCCTGTGCTAAGAGGAGGTAGAAGAGAGACAAACCCCTGGTGAGGTCTGCTTCCTTCTCATCATCGCCAGTATTCTTCATAGATTAAATTTTCTAGTAGATAAGGACCAAATTACCCCAAATAATTTGATCAATGCAAGAAATGACCTTTTATTAACAGTACCATTTTTTTCTCTTATAGTCCTAGATGGTGTACACACTCTTTTGAGACAGAGCAGTTCTTTGAGCAGGAATACCTTGCCATCTAGGAAAGCAAAAATCCTGGTAAATATAATACCAAGTTCTTCTAGATTAAAATTCTAAGATTTATGAATAGAGTCAATTGCACATATACTCATGGTAGTATATATATTTGAAAATGCTTATACACCTGAAGCTTCAAAGCACTGCAGCTCAGAAGATCAGCTGCTCAATTTACAGTAAGGTCCTGGAGAAAATCCTGGCATACAGCAGCCTTCACATCATTCACACTACAATCCATGCCCTTTTCTGCATCTTGACACTATTTGCACAAGGGAGGTGCTGGACAAGCCAAAATGCAGTTTCAAATGTCTGAATTAATGGAGGCTGGCAGTGAGATTAGTAAGCAAATATTGTAGGAATAGATCTTAGTAGGAATATTATTTCTAATACGACAATATTGAACATTTTTTATTAAAAACATGGTGGCCGTCAGGAACAGGGAGGTGATCGTTCCCCTATACTCAGCACATCTCAAGCACTGTGTTCAGTTCTTGACCCCTCACTACAAGAGGGACATTGAGGTGCTGGAACGTGTCCAGAGAAGGACAACAAGGCTTGCAGAGGGCCTGGAGCACATGGCCTACAAGAAGTGTCTGAAGGAGGTGCTGGGGTTGTTCAGTCTAGAGAAGAGGAGGCTGAGGGGAGCTCTCTACAACTACCTGAAGGGAAGTTGGAGCGAGGAAGGCGCCAGCTTCTTCTTGGTGGCAAGCAACAGTACTAGAGGAAATGGTTTCAAGCTGCAGCAGGGGAGGTTTAGGCTGGATATTAGGAAATTTCTTCACAGAGAGTGTTATCAAATACTGGAATGGTCTGCCCAGGGAAGTGGTGGAGTCACCACCCCTGGAGGTGTTTAAGCAGTGTGTGGTCCTGGCACTCAGGCACATGGTTTAGTGTTGACCCTTCAATGCTGGGTCAAGGGTTGTACTGGATGATCTTTGAGGTCTCTTCCAACCAGATGTTTTCTGTGTGATTCTGTGATTTTCAGGTAATACTAGCCACTCATATTTGCTGAATAACTGGACGAATCAAAGCAATTCTTGCCCCAGAAGACACAGACCGTACCTCAAGGAAAAATACCGCACAATACTTGAGCTCACTGAAATTTTAACTCCAAATATGCTTTTAATTTAATTCCAAATATGCTGTTCTGGATCCAGGATGAGAGAGAGGAAAATTGATCACCTGCAAAACACCTTAGTCTGTCTTTTCCTATCTTTCTTCTTTCTAATTAAGGAAAATGAAATTGAAAAATATTCAGTTGATTGAAATTCTCATCATAATTTTTAAATGTTTGCAAATTTAGCAGATGAAGATTCAGTTAAAAGCAAGCAACAACAGCCACTTATTTTGGCAAAAATTTCATTTAATGTAACAAATAACAAGGCAGTAAGAGCCTACTTTCTGCACCGCAGGCTGACAACAGACAAATTTTATAAAGTGGAAAAGTTTTCCTCACAAAATATCCTTTTAAAAATGAGAAACTGGACTAAACCAAGAAACTGCACTTTTACTCAAGTAGCAGAGATGAGGAAAAAAAATACAGAAAAATATTTTTTAAAAGTGAAAGTGAAGTTAATTTTTATTTGAACTTTTTAATACATGGAAATGGTGATTTTTTTAATTTAATCGAATTAAATTATTTTTTAAATATTACTGAGGACATTTTCAATTCCTTTGGCGTTTTTGTGTAGGCTTAACAGAAAATCTCCAGCAGTTACCATCATAGTTGAAGACTGCATCTATTGCTCTGGGGCAAGTAACTGTTTGCAGAAGCTTATTAGGTTTATTACTAAAAAGTAACTAAATGAAAAATACAGATGGCTTTGAAAGACCTGGTATGCCGATAACATTTATGACTGAGTAAATTACACTAACACCTCTCTAAGAAATTGTTGTTGATTTTTGCCATGTTTTTGTGGCTTTTAATGCACTTTTCATTTTTCGTTAGGCATTCAAAGTTTAGATATTATCTTCCTGATTGAGGATGAATTTTAACTTCCAAACATTGCATATGCAGCTGGTATTCTCACCCCTGCTGTTTTACCTACTACAGAACCAAGTAATGGCTGAAGGCGTAATTTGCAGCAGCCAATACAAGATCAGAAGTGTTCAGAATTTCAGCTGTTGCCGAAGAATTACAAACAGCTTCACTCAACAATCTACATTCAGAATTTACTGGATAAAGTCAGGCAAGCTATTAGGGTAACCAGCAACAACAATTACATTAGTTACAATACCACACTGGTACAGTCTTGTTCCATGCTACCTTACTCAGCATCATCTGAAAATGATATCGCCTCTCATTGAACTGTGGCACACTGACCTCTCAAAAAGCTGAAAGAGATCATGAGAATGCTTTAAAGTGCAGCTTTATGACTCAAAGGCAGAGCAATACGTTCAGCAAGCATTGCAAGATCTCTAGCTTCCACAGCATTACCCTGGGAGGGCTTTAATTGGAGCTTTTAAATATTAGCTAAGGAAAAGGGCTGTTTATGTGATTTCAGCACAACTCTTCATTCATTCCATTTAGATTTTTAACAGTTTAGTTGCTCTTGTACAATTAGGGGATCATCATAAATTTGCAATTTTCTGGACATTTTCAAATATTTCACATGTTTGTGTCAGAATTGTGGTGGGTCATACGACACACAGCTGTGTTAACACATTTAGGATTTGGATACTTATAAGCTCTTGTGCTCTGGAGTATTATTTTTTTCACTTGTTTACATTTGAGAATTACTGGATTTTTGTTGGTTTTTCTAACCACAAGGTTAGAATTTATGGGAAAAAATTAAGCAATAAATAGGTACAGTGTCTCACCTTCATTTTTCATGTCCTGTCTGCCAGCAGAAGGATTAGAGAGATAAAGCTGGTTTTCTTCTGTGAAACTGCAACTATTCCAGTCACAAGCTCACAAACACTCCTTTCCGTGTCAACTATACTTTGACCACACAAGTGTGGTTTACAGATTATGGGAGTTACAAAAATATACAGCAAAGAACTCTCAGCAGCCTCTTTTATGTATCAGCAGGAAAAGCTTCCAAGGGACCTCTCCAGCCTTACAGTGCTGAAAAACTTCCAGGGAAAATCTTCCTGGATACCGATAATCTCATTTAACTCAGGGAAAGTGGTACTCTCAGCTAATTGTTTCATTATAGGAAAGTATCAATTCATAGAAAAATATACCAATAAACACAAAACTTTATCTTTGAAGAACAGATATTTTCCTGCTTAAATTCTGATAACAAGTCTGAACCAGCAGATCACAGACACTTTTCATCACTTAATTGCATGGATTAATACAACCGATAACTCTTTCTAAAGGTGCATGACAACACTTTGATAAACTAAATGTGCAGTATCTTATTTGAGACCATTTTGCTCTTTCGTAACTCAGCAACACTTTTAAAATGCCAAAAGTTTCAAACTTGCAAAATACTTTCTTCATAAGAATTGCTGAAATTGATCTGATAAAACCAAGAAGAGTTAGTCAGTTGTTTGCAGATGATTTAATGGACAGTCCTTCAAAATCAGCAGTGTGAAATGTTGTGCTGGTTTGAGGTTAATTGGAGTATTTTAATGAGAGAAATTAGATCATTGGTTGTAAAAAGAAAATAATGATGATGTCTATATCATTCATTGGTTTGCTGAGTGAGATAAAAAGTCAAAACATAAATAATGGTCTGACACTTTCTCCTGGGACATTGTCGCATTCACTTCTCTCTGTCTGGACTCCCTGTCACTTGATCTAATCACTTTCTTTTAACCCTGGCCTGCTCTGACACCTCACCTCTAATTTTAGCAATTAACACATAAGCTACAGGATTCCGCTTTGTTTATGTGTGGATTCTGAGATAAAAAGGGACAGAGAAGAGGGGTTTAGCCTTGAGCCCTTCTGGGCAGTTTGCTTTGTCCAGGCGGGATTCAAGGGTTCTGTATTATTTCTAACTCATGTATAATTGCAAATACTTGTACATATATTGTGTATATATACTTGTAAATTTTGCAGTGCTGTAAATATAGCTTCATCTTATTTCCAAAACCATCTGAGTTGGTCTGGGTGACTTCAGGTAGTGCGGAGGGGAGGTTGCTAACCCATTACAAGTGTGGAGAAACAATGGCAAACTCTATTGTTGGAGAACTAGGAAGGGTAAGTCTGTCACTTGCAGTACCATAGCATAAGTGCCTCACTATAGATTCAGTAAAAGAATATATTGCACCTCTCCTTTAGCTGCTGCTACAGATGTTTAACAGGTGTTAGCTCACACATGCCACTCAGCCTCAGACACACATCAGCAAGCAAAAAAAAAAAAAAAAAAAAATCAAATTCAAATGCCATCCTTCAAACCAAATTCATTCATCAAAGAAAACCAAGCCTACAGAAGTAGCTGTGATACGGTCTGCATTGATCTCTTTCTCTTGCCCTTAAGGTACTCACCTGGCATAAGTATTCCATTGCCAGAGAGAGCAACAGTTCTGCAACAGTTGATGAAAACTTGGACAATCTGTTCTTTGTGGAGGATATTCCTACGTTTCCAGACAGGTCTTCATTTTAAACAGGAGTCAAAACATGGCATCTCAAAGTTTCCTGCAAGAAGGAAATTTCGGTACTTTCAGTTTTAGTAAAATAATTTAATATCAGTTGATATTGATTAAATTGGGCAGATTTTCAATATCTTCAGTAAAACTCTTCCTGCTACAAACTCATCTGGTTTCACACACAGCCAGTTTTAATGCAGTATACACTCCCAATATTGCTTGGGGTTTGTTCACATACATGAACCGCAATATACATTTGTAATCTTTCTTTCCCCCAATATACAGTCTTACTTACCATTTTGTTTCCCATCTCCTTGACAGCACTGTCTGCCTCTGCAAGAATTAGATATTAAGCAGGTACCATCAATAGACATATATTTTTCTGAGCCAGTGCAGAGGTCAGTCTAGTCTTCCGTTCAGTCTCAGTGATAACTGGTGACTTTAATAAAATAAAATAAAACAGTCCTGTACATTGACATGAATCTAGACTGAACTGGTTCCCTGTCAAATACAAAGGTTCATCCAGATCAATTCTTTGCCATAAGATAGTACCTTGGCACAGAAACGTGTTCATGAAATCTTGTATTTTTTTTTACTACCTACTCTGCTTCCTGGTCAAACCACTATTTATATTAAAGTATAAAAATTAAAGGAAAAAAAAAAAAAAAAAAAAAAGAGGCCTATTCAGTCCAAGCTATAAAGCTCAAGATCATTTAATAGCAACTTGCAGTATCAAACACACTGCACTTCTTATCCTAATCCAAGAGGATAGCAAGAAAGGCAGCAACAAACTAAATCACTTTAGCACGTATTTTCTGATCCTCTACCTAGCATTGTCTCTATTATGTCTCTATTGTTACTACAACTACCACCCACCACAGATTAGATTCTGATGGTCCTGTACTGATAGAATTCCCTTTATGCCTCATCTCTCTAGTTGCATTGACTTAGCTTCTGCTTTGCTCTTCATTGTCAGAAAAGATTCAGATGCCTTTTCTGATTCTGGAGAGAGAAGAAAACAGTGTCTTCACCTAATAACAGGACCCTATTCAACAACTGGAAAAGAGCCAGGAGCTGAGAGGAAAAGAGTCTAAAGTCAATAGGAGCAAGAAACCAAGACACGGAGGAAGCAGGTACCAGAGAGGCCTGAGCAGTAAGAGCATGATGAACATAGCTGTAGACCAAATTAATTGTAGCATTATCCAGAATGACTAGCTTCTGTTCAGAAAGAACAAAAACACTTGTCACAGTAAAGGCTGATGGAAGACATTAAATATTTGCTTCCCTAGTAGTTCTATCCTGCATTCACCATTGAACAAGGAAACAATGTAACTGCAAATGGATAACAGGACCACAGATGGGAAGCAATGATGGAAGAAGCTGTAAACAGAAGGGATGTGTCCAAAAGAAAGCTTTTCTGTTCAGAAATGGGTCATTCTCCGAAAGTATTTGAAAGCCCTGCAGCATGCTGAAATGATTTTACTCATCTCAGAAATGTCTAATGGTCTGTACAAAACACTGGACTTTCTGGGGCTATTGCAGGTAGCATAATATCATTCCCGTCCACTTTGAATGAGTGAAATTTACCCAAAAAAACACCTTTTTCTTTTTTTTTTTTT
>WBNM01015576.1:55450-90328 GCA_013399055.1 Ramphastos sulfuratus | reverse complement strand
TTTTTTTTTTTTTTAAAAACATGGATAATGCAAATCCCAGAAATGTACCTTCAGGTACAAAACAGGTGACACAGTGAATGCCCAAACTCATCCTTTTCTATCCTACATTTCCTACATTAATTCCATATTCAACATTCTTTTCTATACTACCCTCTAGCCAAGTACAGGTCAACTCAGTATCAACATAGGTAAAAAGGTTTGGAACAACCATCTGTCTAGAGACTGCAAGAGTAGCCACAGCTTGCATAGTCAGTGTACAATTTACTTTGCCTTCAGGAATACAGCCTACTGGAATCACTGATTAGAAACAAATTAGTCTGGATTTTGCAAGCTGTTATCTCAACTGAAGATTAAAAGTCTTTACAATGTAGTCAAGTCTGCCAATCAACATTCTCCACTGTGATTCATCTTCTCAGAACTGCATAATTCTCACCAAGATTCACCTGCTCCTGGACAGCAAGGATTCTGTTTTTTTCACCTGAAAGGCACGGCGATTAGTGTACCATCCACAATGGAGGAATAAAGGTAAGCCATACACCATAAAACACTATCCCCTGCTAACAGTCTGCACTGGTTCAGAGGCCAAGTACCAAGCAGTTCTGCTGCGTTAAATGAATCAAATACAAGTCACGACAGCTACAGAGGAAATCGGCCAACACACGGGGAAATACCCCCGCTGGCATCGCTCGCTGCCTCGTCGTACCAGCTCCACTGCAGCTTCTTTCCCCCTGCCTGCAACCTGTGCCTCTAGGAGGCGCTATCGAACCGCAGTCCAGGGCAGCTACAGCACTTGGAAAAGCGGCCACAGCCATAAATCCGCTTTTCACATGTTGTTGTTCATCTGCTCTCCACGAGGAGATGATTTATTTCTGTGGTAGGGAGCTACTCAAAGGAAAGCCTCAAAACATCCTAACAAGGATAAGTGTGACATATGTGTTATGCCAGCCACTACCCATTAGAAGGCCCATTTCCTAGAACTGACATAGATGAAAGTATTTTCTGCAAAACAGTCAAAGTGCTGACACCTTATCTGATATCATGGAGGTCACTGTGAACTAGGAAATGCAGCTTCCACAGATCTTCTTGTTTAGTCTAATTTTTCAAGCCATTATTCATGAGACATGTCATATCATGTCAGGATATATTATGTTGTATGTGTGATACACATATCATGTGATACACATCCTCCACCTCAGTACTCTAGGCCAAACATTTCTTCAGAGCCTTGATTCTTCATGACATTCAGCCACTACAGCGGTCAGTAATTCTCTTTCCCCAATGAACCAGTAGTGCTCATTCTCTGCAAATCTGTATTCTGGTGAGAAGTAGGACTAGCCCTCTTCCCCTCAGATAGGATGGGTAGTAAAGCTCCATCTTTGTTCCATTGAAATGATCTGGTGCAGAACTGGAGTAACACAGCGATGAGTCAAACTCACTATGCTTGCCCATGGAGTATTTAATTGTGTTCTTTTTGTTTGTGGTTCATGCACATAATCTAAAAGGTCATTCTACACTGAAAGCAGTTGTTTTGCCTTTTCTAATGGAAAAACAATTCCCCATCTAACAATCCATAACAATAAAAATAAGAACAACAAAACCCCACCCACATGAAAAAAAACAGCCAGCAAGAACAACCCATTGCACAACAGATCCCCATCTCATAGAGGCAAACCCTTCCCAGTTTTCCCTAGATATCTGTTCAAGCTGGGCTATAAAGCATGCCCTAAAGGTGAACAGCTCCCAAAGTTCTTGGTCCTTTGCTTGATCCAAGCAATTACTGTGACTCATTGCTTTTAATTCATGAGTGACTTTAATTTAAGGTCAATACGACAGTAAGGTTGTCACGTTTGGACAGTAAATGATACACAGAAAACAGACGTTAACAGGTGTCCACATACTACTCCCAGTTGCCACTGGACTTACTGTTTACTGCACATTATGGTGCAGACAAAACTGGACTCTGAGCTAATTAATTTGTTTTTAAATGTTCACATTCAGAACTGTTCTGTTGGAACTCTACTTTTATTGTAACTGGTGGTAGTCAATAAAACTTGATGGCTTTTTTGTAAAAAGGTCAAACATGCATAGAACTTATAACTGAACTGAAAAATAGAAATCTCTCCAATGAAAAAAACCTTCATGTTTCTTGGTAGCTCTTAATAGTCATTTGTTTTGACAGTTCTCTTGTGATTCTTCTTCTGGTTTGCTTTGTCTTTTAATCAAGTTAGTCCACGGTTTGTTGAGTTTTTTTAAGGAAAAGATCTCATTTCTGGCAGTCAGATGGGAAGTCCCATTTTTTATCAGATTAGGAGTAAAATTTAGGTATGTTTTTACCACTTCTTCCCAAACCTTCCATTTATAATGCAACAGGAGAGAGAGAACAGGGTGAAGTCCAAACACAACATGGGGCTTACTTTGTACCCGAGTTCTGAAACATCGCTTGTTCAGAGAGAATACTGCAGTCCCTTCATGGCATGTTTCTTTCCCTTTCCTTTATCAGGGAATTATTTGCCATGACACAAATCAAACTCCTGAACTCTTCACTGCAAATCAAAATTTAAGACATATTAAAGCATATCATTTGGCTGTGATTTGCAATATTCATTAAGGGAACAGCCAATTCTGGCAAAGAAAAAAATGCTCTGAGCTACAACAATGAATACAGGATTTGTTACAGCAAACGTCTCATCCATAATGATCTGACAGTGGCTGCCCTTATAGGGTACCTTGTTTTGATTTTCATATCAATAATTTTATTATGTGACTCTAAACATCTGGCTGGCTGGCTTGATGCATGTTAAAATCCTTCTGTCTGTGGATATGCATTGGAAGAGGAGCTATTGCAGGATCACACAACAGATGTCAGGAACAGTAATGATTCTTCAAAATTTTGTGCTTTGCCAGGGCCAGGGAGCACTCACTGTGGTCCCTTTCTGTCCTTAAAAGTTACGACTTAAATGCGTGAGCTAGGCCTCCCAAAGCCAAACAAACGCCCTAGCACAAAAATTCTTCTTTGTACTCTTCTCCAACAGCTTCCCTCAAGGCACAGAATCAATACCTAACTTAGCACTCACTGCATAGTGTCACCTTGTCACCTAATAGAAGCAGAGAGAGAACTTCTGACAATCCCTAGCTAGTATTGCCATGCTGGGTTTTAACTTTCCTGCTTCGTGTAGGGTTTCAGGCACATACCAGCCAGCCTTGAACTAAGTCACCCAGCCTGAAACACTCCCATGGATTTGGCTGGCTTTTTCACCTCTTGGTATTAACTTGACTTGAACTTCAGGGACTGATGAGTATTTCTGTAAGTTGATTTGTAATTATGGCAAACTGTTTCTTCATATGCAGAGCTGCAGAATCTCAGAGCCAACGTGCAAAGTAACTTTAAAGCAAAGTTTCCTTACTTCCTAGACTCCAACCTATAACTTAAAAAACTCCTCTTTTGTTTGGTGTTTCAGTATTTATTATGTGTTTTATTTGCTAGGTCTAGGACCAAAGCAGATGTTTGTGTAGCACCAGCATTTAAGTATTTCACGATCTAAGGGCAAAATCTAAATTTGCAAACAGGGGCTACAAGTAAATCATTATGTTATTTGCTCTTGCAAGAACTATTCTTTCTTAACGTTGTCAAACTTGCCACAGCAACAATTCTAATTCTCTTCACATAGGGAGCTATAAAATTAATAAGAAGGAAAATTATCTCTATCTCCTTTACAAGATGTGTTTTGTGATATTTTCAAAAACATCATTTGTGTTTGTCTGAGGTTATCAAGAAGAGCTATGGGTATTTGGCACTCTGCAACATCTCACTTGCCTTGTGCAAGTCACTCCCTCAAAGGAGATAATGGCTGACATGTTTCCAACAGTCACTTTGCATGCATGGGCTACTTACAGGACATGGGCAGGGGAAGCACCATTTAGACTCACATAGGTAGCTTAGAGTGCATGGCACATAGGTCAGATTTACATTGGAGCCATGAAGACCTACAGCGCTGACATATTGGGAGAAGAGATTGTTTGACTGGAACATACCTCATTTATCCCTAAGGCAAGAGCAGAAGCCAGGAAGGAAAGTTCAAGTCTCAGGATCACCACTAGATCCCTATTCTGGCACCAATGGCATCGAGTACTTGGGGCACGAAGACACATGTTAGCTCTAAAGTAAAGCATTTTGTTTTTGCAGGACATCTCTGGATACCTTATTCAGCTGTCTGGTCAACAACCAGTTATCTTATAAACTCATTGTTAGTTCCAAAATTAACTCTTTGCCTGAGTGCTGATTTCCAGAGTAATTTTACAGTATAAGACTTGAAGAGTTGGTATTTTCTTAAGGGACAGTTTGTGGGTCACAGACTAAGAAATGGTTTATAGCTATTCAAGTCAAGATTTTTTCCACATCTTTTTTTTTAAACGACACATGTTTTTTTGCAAATTCACAAGCTTCTGCCATAGTCTCTCTGATCTAAATCTCTACTACTCCTCCATTATATTTTCCACTGCTTACTCCCCACTACTCCCTGTACCCTAAGGCCAAATTATACAAATGAATGTCTTGGGTTTTATGACATGGCCACTGTTGAGAAACGTTAACCCGAAGTCACATTAAGTTTTTCTCGCTTCAAGTTCCCTCACAAAATCAAAATACAGTTTAAGTTTTTCAAAAGCTCTGCTAAGATATGAAGATCTTCCAAATAAACTCTAATGACTAATAAGACAAAGCCAAAACAATTTATGGTTTTGTACAAAGAATTGTGGAAGTCATGACATTACAATGATTTTTTACATTATAGTTAACTCTGAAAGGTTGTGGCTGAGCATGTAGAGACAATATAAATTTAAATGCCTTAAAAAATGAAAATTGTCACTTGTCATGGATGAAATCACGGGAGCCTGATTCACTAGAGCTTAATGTTCAAAGCAAAAGGAATGTTCTGAGTCCAGAAAGATTAAAAGCAAAGAAAATCCTAAGCAAGCATCCTTCTGTGAAACTACAGAAGGCCAAAGGACATATCATCTTGTCAATATTTGCAGGGCCACCTGTTGTGTAAATCACTGATATAAATTCACAATCCCTAGTAGACACATGCATGAAAACAAGTGTTTAGACACATACCTATATATTCATCTGCTTGGACAGCAGTGCTACCAGGGTTTTGGATATGCAGTCAGAAAGAAACTAAAATGTCATACACTAGTTATAACTGAACCTTGGCTACCTACTGTAGCCCTCTTATTACCATGTTTTTAAGCGTGGTTTTCTTTAAAAGGTAGCTTAACTTTCTGGAAGGACTTTCCATTCCAGCCCTTACTCACTGAGTACCCCCACTGAAATCATCTTGATCTACATTTGCAAAGCAGAGCAAGACCATGTTTCAGCACTGAAATCAAGCAATACCTTCACAGAGAATCTGATCCTGCTTGCCTAATGCATACAGACATCTTAGTTAGGAACAATGAAACCACTAATACAGCAGAGGCAAGAAGTTCTCACCTGAAAAAGGTTAGTAGGAAACCACAGGAAAAGAAGTTTAGAAAATCCATTTCTAATGCTGAAGGTATGAGACTATTGTATAATGTCATCAAGACTACTAAAAGTAGCAACCAAAGACACTTGATATTCTCTAATCCAACTGCAGATCGGTAGGTGTAATTGACAGTCTGTTATATAAGTCCAGAAAGAAGGCCATAAAAGTTACCTTAGATCTTAAACACAGCTGAACTCTACTTAAGTATTATGGACAACTGTTTTTCTCACATTCTCTACTAACAATAGGAAATATTTTCACAGATTCACAGATTGCACCATGTTGGAAAGCACCCTTAAAGGTCATCTTGTCCAACCTCACTGCAGTGAGCAGGGACACCTCCGACTACATCAGGCTGCCCAGAGCCACATCAAGTGTGATCTTGAATGTCTCCAGGGACAGGACCTCGACCACATCCCTGGGAAATCTGTTTCAGTATTTTATCACTCTCGTTGTAAAGAACTTCGTCCTTACGTCCAGCCTAAATCTACCCTGCTCCAGTTTAAAACTCTCGCCCTATTGCTACAAGCCCTTCTAAACAGTCCTTCCACTCCCCCAAAAGAAAATCCTGACCAGGAATCAAAGCTGGGCTGCAGGAGTAGGAGCACTAAATCCTACCCACTAGACCACCTCTGTTTCTCTTCAGAAGTTCGTGTCAATTCCTACCTGTCTACTTTATTGAAACTGCCTGTTTCCTCTGCTCTTCAGACCACACAAGTAAATAGGGTAAGTAGTAGCTGGATACAAGTAGGACACCTTCCAGGATTCAGAAACACTGCAGTCACAAACTTCATGTTGAAGTAAATTTTAAGTCACATTACACAGGCCATTCTTGATGGTCATTATTATTTTGATATAGTACTCTGGAGTTAATCAGTTACTATTTTGTCTGGTCGCTGTCAGATAGGGATGTTCAATTAAAAGCATTGCTGTTATGGTAAAGAGAAAATACTTATTCTTCCAGGATGAAGGCCACAAGGTTTTGAGTTGGTTTGGGATTGTTTCTTTTTAATTTTTTTGTGACAAACAAATATGACCTGTCATATAAAGACAACTCAGTAATAAGTAATAATAATTCTTTTTCTCATTAGTTCTTCACTGTGATGTTTTCTGGGATATTCCACTTCACTACATTAGGACAGTGTTGTTGTTTTCTCAGTTTCAAAGCAGAACGACAATGACAGCAGCATCCAAAAAAGTATCTTATAATTGCCTAAATTGTATAACACCTTACTAGGACGTCAGGAAAACAGCCAAAGAATTTCACATTTTATAACTGGGCATATCATCTGATATAGCAATTTTGAGCACATTTTCAGACTAGCCAGGGTTTACAAGCTTTCCCAATTCTAGTTTAGCCAGAAGTCTTTCATGGACCATCTGGTTCTAATGATACAAAGTTCGAATATTTGGTATCCTTTCCACTATGCTACATTAAATTAAAGCTTAAAATATCAGTAAAGCAAAAACCATTCTTTTCATATTATGTTTTTTAAATTAAACATTAAGTATTTTGGCTAAGTAAATGTGTTTATTTTTGTTAAAACTGTACAGTTTATACTATATGATGCAGTCAGCAGAATCCTTAGTTCAGTTAGCCTTGCTTACTCCTGGTCCACAGCCCACTGAAGGAAAAGGAAGTGTTTCCATTGACATCAGTGGGCTCTAAATGAGGTTCCTACTGTGAATGACACCACATCCTTACTCATCCTAAAACATGTATGAGGTTTTGATACTTCTCCCATGAGAGAAGGTTCAAATTATGCTTACAGTAGCTCTTTCTAAATTAAGTAGTAAAAGGGTCCAACTGTGCATTCTGCACACACTTGGTAACACAACTGAAACTCAGTGAAATCAAAATATTAAGGATGTGTTAAGAGGTTTTATAGCAGAGAGACATTGTGAACTATATAGTCTTTGTTATGCACTGGAGCTAGATATAGAGATTTTCTGGGTGCAACTTTCACAAAGCCTGCAAGACTTTATCTTACAGTACTTGTTGAAAAGCAATGGAGTTGTGAAAATCCCATTCTAGATATAGCTTCTCACTTCTGAACTCAGCTACAAGGTAGGAGCTGGAAGGGACCTCCACAGATCATATAGATTTAGTCCAACCCCATGCTAAAGCAGGTTCACCTCGATCAGGTTGCACAGGAACATCCCAAGATGGGTTTTGAATCTCTCCAAGGAAGCAACCTCCACAACTTCTCTAGGTAGCCCTTCCAGTGCTCTATCGCTCTCAAAGTAAAGCTTCTCCTTAAGTTCAAGTGAAACCTTCTGTGTTCTAGTTTGTGCCTGCTAATCCTTGTCCTACCACTGAGCACCACTGAAAAGAGCTCAGCCCTATCCTCCTGACTGCTACCCTTTAGATACAAACATTTATAAGATCCCCTCTCAGTCTTCTCTTTTCCAGATCAAAGAACCCCAGGTCTCTCAGCCTCTACTCATGAGAGATGCTCCAGTCCCCTAATCATCTTCACAGCCCTCCATTATGCTACTAGCAGTATACAAACTCTGCAAAGTTTCATCCCTCTCACAGCAAATCCAATACCAAATATCCCATGTATTTCATAGGGGCTAACTAAGATACAGGTATTATCCAAAGAGGACATCATACCCGGTTTTGTTCTACACCCTTCCCCAAATCAAAATATGCTATGGGAGTAGACATTATTTTGTTTCTCCTTTCTTTCTGCTTTTTCTCCATGGTAGTTTCTGTGTTATTATTATAAAATAGTTAGAACATAGAGCTCCAAACCTGTAAACTCCTTACAAAGTCTCCTGAACAGGAGTTTTTCTGCAGTAAAGAAGACTGAGAGAGGTCTGCATGAATTGGGCAATACGGAGTTACATGCTAACTGTTGTTATTGTTCTCAGAGAGTGCATTTAAGGTTTTGGGAACAAACAATAAAATGAACAGCTGAACAATTTTAATCATGGCCCAGTTCCTAGTTACAATTATTTTTAAGCTGTCTCACCATTAGCTAGACTCTGATTTCCCCCCCGCCCCCCCAATGAAAAAACGTTATGTAAAACTTAAAGAAACACTGTTTTTAGATGATAGTAAAAGTAAATATATGTGTATACACACACACATATATTCAGAGATGTGATATGCTATGACTTCTGCTCCTAGCCCAGCATTTGTGTATGAGTTTCACATAATTTTTAAAATGTTCTGTTCTCTATACACTTCATGTACAAGCCAGTTCTCTAGGAAAATATGTTTTACTAAATAATTTAAGAGTGGCCTCTGAACTCTATGACTAGACAGAGAATATCAGATTTTGACCACAGACATGTCTGAGCAAAACTAGAATGCATGCTCTTATGAAAGTCATATTTCATGCATTCTGTATTTCAGAAAGCTACAGTAGGGACTCACCAATTCAGAGTAAGATGACAGCTCACACAAGCAAATGAGAACGGGAGAATAAGATGGCACAAGGACATGAACACATTCAGAGAGACTACTGACCAAGAATATGTTTTTAAAATCCCTTCATTCATTCAAGGCTTGATTCAATTACTTCCACTGGAGTCAAAAGGAAGACTTGTGGTCTTCAGTGTCTGTTATTGTGGCTCATTACTTGTGTTACAGTAGCACTGAAGATTCAATTATGCTCAAGCACTGTAATATCAGGTTCTACACAAACACCCACAGCATCATAATCCTCTCTTACCAGATCTTGCATCAAGCAAAACTTTGAACCACGTAGGATAAAAAAAAATATGGCAAACAAAACATGGGAAAGAATCCAAAGGGACCCCAAGGGATTTAAGATGGGTTACAAAAACAGCATCAAAGCAAGGAAGACTGGTTGCCTGACTGTACCCAGTGGCCTGTTTATTAAGCCATGCTGCCTACCTGACTTTAAGTCAAACCCACACAAACAAATAATTAGGTGAAGTAAAAACCTTATCTGTTAAATGGGCTGCATCAAGAGAAGCGTGGCCAGCAGGGCAAGGGAGGTGATTCTCCCCCTTTACTCTGCTCTCGTCAGACCCCATCTGGAGTCCTGTGTGCAGTTCTGGAGCCCCCAGCACAGGAAGGACATGGAACTGTTGGAGCAGGTCCAAAGGAGGGCCACGAAGATGATCAGAGGGCTGGAGCAGCTCTGCTATGAGGACAGGCTGAGAGAGTTGGAGCTCTTCAGCCTGGAGAAGAGAAGGCTTTGAGGAGACCTTATAGTAGCCTTCCAGTATCTGAAGGGGGCCTACAGGAAGGCTGGGGAGGGTCTTGCAATGACAGGACAAGGGGTAATGGGTTTAAACTGGCAGAGGGGAGATTTAGACTGGATGTTAGGAGGAAGTTCTTTCCAGTGAGGGTGGCGAGACACTGGAACAGGTTGCCCAGGGAGGTTGTGGCTGCTCCCTCCCTGGAGGTGTTCAAGGCCAGGTTGGAAGAGGCCTTGAGTGAGCTGTACTAGTGGGAGGTGTCCCTGCCTATGGCAGGGCCTTGGAACTAGATGATCCTTGAGGTCTCCTTCCAACCTTACCGTTCTATGATTCTATGAAATACAATGAACAACTAACATTGTTTTGTGTGATGTAATGTCATGCAGATTGCACGCACTGCAGTAAAACTACTCTGTGTGCAGAGGAACAAATCACTAGTGCTCCACTTGCAACTCTTGTTTTTAACAAGAGTTCTGCAGGAAAATGTCATAAACAGAAACAGAACCACTCCAGAGGTTACCCGTTTCCCCTCCTCCCACACTATGGCAGGCTCAGTTACAACCATGTCATTCCCAACAGATGTTTGTCTCATCTGTTGATGGATGCTCCGAGCTATCATTAGGCAATCTCTTCAGACACTTCACCTCCCTTGCCATTAGAATTGTTTTCCTTACTTCTAATCAGAACGTTTTTTGCTACAGCTTATGCTAATTTTTCTCCCACCATGGCCTCTCTTCAGAACATTTTCTTTAGCCTTATCAATACATTCAAATATCTCATTTTAAATCATCTCATTGACTAACATTCAGTTTGAGATCCACTGTAATCCTAGTGCTTTTTCTAAAGTATTCTCATATAGGTTGCCCATTCTGTGTTTACAGGTGTCCTGGTTTGAGTGAGAACAGACCTAATTCTGTTCTGCGATTTTACTTTTCAGCTCAGTCTCTTCTAAGTAACTGCACTTTCTGAAGTCAGTTGCACGTTTTTGCAGACAGTGCCTGCTTCTAGCAGTGATAACACTCAATGTTTATAGTTAGTACCAAGGATTGGTATGCAGGCCAAGGTCACTGATAAATCTTGGATATCACATGGGTACACAAGAGTAAAAGGCAGCACCTGCAGGAAGGAGTGGACAGTTCAGGGGACTCTAAACTGAGCAACAAATCATTCCATTCCATATACATCATATTCAGTATTAAAGCTGAGGGATCATAAAGGTGAAGTTTGCTTCTTCAATGGCCAGCATCCAAGGAGGACTCTGTCCATTCTGCCTTTGATCCCAATCCATGAGTTCCTGAATCCAGTTCCTGTCTCTTGCTGAGTCCAGCCTGGGGCTGCCCACAGCATGGCAGTGATATAATTGCCATTGAGTGGCTGTGTTCTATATTGAGGTTTTTATAGATTTAATTTTATTATTTTCATTAAATTAGTTTTAGTTTTCCAATTCGTAAGTCTTTCTCCCTTATGCCCTTTCTGTACCTCTTTGGGAAGGGAGAGGGACTAAATGAGAGCATCATCAGTCATTCATTTTAACGGCCAGTCCAACTCTAACCCTTGACAACAAGGTTGATTGTTCCTCTATAGGTGCAGTAATTTGCACTTGTTCATTAAACAGCCCTTGAAAATAATTTCTAAACATAATTTTTAATTACTTTGTGTATATAGAGTTAATGTTAACTGCAAATTTTATAAGCTTGTTCAGTACCATCATGAAAGACACTACTGGAAATCCTTAATACTGGAAGGCCTCACCACTTATTCAATACACCAAAGAACTACTGAAAGGTACTATTCAGATACAATTAGTAACCTCATTTTGAACCCATTCTGTGGAAGGCTAATTGTGAATATTTGTCTTGATTTCTTATTAGAATGTCATATAAAGCAATAGCAAAGACCTTACTAAAATCAGGATAGATTTGCCATTTCTTCTGTGCCCAGAGTCTACTGCTCTTTTGTAGATTAGCTTGACATATTTGACATTGACTGTTTCTGACTCTAATTTTTACATTGAATATTATTCAACTTTTTAGCTTCTATGTATTTAAAATTAGATTGTTTGTTATTTGTTTCAGGCTTTTGAGGGGGTTAGGATTTTTATCAATCTTTTCTTTCTAATTCTTTTTCCTGAAGGTAGTCACTACTTTTTTCCTTTTCCTCACCTATCTTCAATGAGTTATCAATTAGCAATTATTCCGGTAATTATCAGTACCTCTAAAGGTGGTACATAAATTTCAAACATTCTGAAACAATAAACTCAGTTAAATACCATGTAGGTAAAACCTGTACCTTAACAAAAGCACACAGGTAATCACAAAGGCTCATATTACAATTTCCAGAGTTATTTTGGTGCTTTACATAGCAGTGCTAATTGCCCCTTCAATAAAATCTTTTCTCATTTTTTAAACAACTGGGGAGAATTTAGTCTTATGAGGAATAAACTTCCTCTCTGGATTCTCTAGTGGTTAAAAAGGTATTAGATCACATGTTCACTTTCCAAAAGGTATAGAACAAAGCAGAAATAGCTGCTGAATTACAGAAGCAGTGTAGATGCATCAGTGAAAATTTTCATCTAAACTCATTAAAACTATTATTCTGCAGAGCTAGTTATCCCAGACAATGTCATAATTATTCACGCTCTCAAATGGCTTTTAAAGTTCTTCAAAGAGAGTTCAGATTTTTCTGCTCAGTGTTGCATCATTGATTTCATCCAGAACCAGATCGGATGCAAAACCAGGAATTTCTCCTATTTACTGATCTTCCCCACTAGGATGAGACAATACAAAGCTAAAGTTCATCTAAGTATATTCTTGAAGACATAGAAATGTTGCTTAGACACTTGTGTACAGCCTTGATACTAGATTAATGTTGTATTGATTAACTATGCAATTCTAAGAGGTAAAAATTTCCTGCTTGCCTTGTTAACCACTACACTCAAACTGGAAAAAGAGTCATTAAGAATAGTCACAGTTATCCTGATCTTTGTTTTACAATCATAAAATGCTCTGGGTTGGAAAGGATCTTTAAAAGGTCATCTAGTCCAATCCCTCTGCAGTAAACATGGACATACCTAACTAGATGAGGTTGCTCAGAGCACCATCCAGTCTGGCCTTGAATGTCTCCAGGGACGAGGCTTCCACCACCTCCTTGGTCAACCTGCTTCAGTGTTCCACCACCCACATACTAAAGAACTTCTTCCTGATGTCACCCTGGAGCCTTTTCTTCTCCAGGCTGAACAACTCCAACTCGCTCAGCCTGTCTTTGTAGGAGAGGTACTCCAGCCTTCTGATCATTTTTGTGGCCCTCATCTGGACTCTCACCATCAGGTCCATGTCCTTCTTGTGCTGAAGGCCCCAGAGCTAAAGATTATGGAACATTACATTGGCTACTTTCCTGTGATAGCAATTTGAAAGGTCACTTCTTATTTCTTAGTGACTTTACATTTCCAAGAATTTTAATAAATACAAGCAGAGCTTGTTGTGACAACATAAATTATTGTCATACTGCATAGTAAGGCTACAGAATGGGAATATTTCGGTGTAAATTGCCTCATTTGCTTTATTATTTCGTAACAATTGATAAACACGTCTATTGATTCAAAGTCCTGTGCATCTTCTGACCACTAATTGCAACCTTTGAATGCAAGGCCCAAACTACTTAACAGCACCCTCACAAGTACAGTTGTTTTCAAAATAAGAGATCATGGAATAAACTCTGGGCAGGAGGACAAACCTATAAACAATTTAGACAGTTCTTTATACAAAGATTGGTTGGAATATCAAACAAACTGCCAAAAGTTATGCAGCCAGAAGTTAAAGTGACTTGAGTACATTAATTCAAGAAAAAGTTGGATTGTGCTTTGGAAAAGAAGGAAACATTACAGTGCAGCCACTAACTTCTTTCTTTTTCCCCCTCTCTGTTTTTCTCTCAGTTTTTTTGTGGAGATTGCACATAGACTGTTTCACATAGTCAACAAACAAAACACACTACAATTAGCACACTTTCTTCTTTCATTTTCTGTAATCTGCAAGAAAGTTTCCCATGGTTATAGAAGAGTGACCACTGGGTTTCCTTTGCAAGGTTATTTTTATATCTTTACTTGCTGAAGTAAACATGTCCTTTTTTTTTTTTTTTTTTTTTTTTTTTTGCTTAAGAATGCCTATCAGCACTTTAAAAAGAAATCTAAGCCTGAACAAGCAGATGAGGGAGACATCTTAACAAGTGCACAGATGACTAGATAATTCAATAGATACCTGGACAACAGAATAATTGAAACAAAATCATCTTCATCTGTTACGTGTTTCTGTTATATCCAATCCTTTTGCAGTTCTACACAGTAGAAAAACAATCAGATACAGGAGAGATGATTCAGCAAGAAGGAAAATTACATGAAAAGTCAAATGCAAAATCATTTTTCACCAAACTTTTCTGTCATAATAAAATTGATAAAAAATTGTTTTTGTTGGAGGAAAAGTGATTGCTGCAGATTGCCAGAAAACTAAACCACCGAGATAATCACTAAGACTGAACACAGAAAAGAAGCAAAAGTAAAAAGTGAGGTTTCATGAACCTTTAAACATTTCATTGTGAAAGGAAAAAAAACCAAGAAGCCTTATAGATTCTGGTATCACTAAAGTTTCTTCAGCCACCCAAGCTGTCATCTTTGGTGCCTGGTGCCATAACCAGAATCAGAAACAATGATGAACATTGCTGTTCAAAAGAAAGACAAAAGAAAGTGTATGAAGTTATCATACGGTCACTTTCCATGGCATTCTTTTTTTTTTCCTGTGACATCATTTTTTAAGTTCTCAAAGGATTGAGTTTCTGTAGTCTCCATTCAAAGATGCTTTGGTGACATAGGAATAACTAGAAATCATATAGCTATGATCTAACATTAAAGTATCAGGGCTGATCAACATGGGCAATATCAGTAACTGCTACTGACCACATCATCAGGAAGACACAGATGTGGCCTTCTCCAAACAAAATGACTTTGATACTTGTTGGGATCTTTAACCACTTCAATATCTGCTGGATGAAAAATACAGCAGGACACAAGCAATCCAGTTGTTTTCTAAAGTGTACTGATGACAATTTCCTGACCTAGGTGTTTGAGGAGCCAGTGATGGTAGGTACTTAGATGGACCTAACATCTGCAAACAAGAAAGAACTGGTCAGAGACTTGAAGGCTGGGGAAAGCCTTGATTGCAGTAACCATGAGATGGTGACATTCAGAATCTTGAGGGAAGGGAATAAGGCAAAAAGCAGGGCCACAACACTAGGTTTCAGGAGAGTAGCCTTTGGCCTGTTCAGGAAAGTATACAAGAGGCGGTAGCAGGGACAGGTGGACCCAGGAGAAATACATGCAGTGTGCATGGGGTTAGGAAGGCCAAAGTCCACAAGCAGTGGAACCTGGGAAGGGCAACAAGAATAACTTGTACATCAGCAGCAAAAGGAAAACTAGGGGAAATGTGAGCAAGCTGCTGAATGGAATAGGGTAGATGGGAAAAGCCAACATACTCATTGTGATATAAAAGAAGAAATTTTTCAGTGAGTACAATCAATTACCAGAACAACCTCCTAAAGGACATGGTAGAGTCTTCATCTCTGGAGGTTTTCAAGACATAGCTGAACTCCTCTAGGCTCCCTTTTCCACAAAAGGTTGAATCATATGTTCTTTAAAGGTGTTTTCCAACATAGTTGGAAAGTTGGTTGTGCTGCCTTTGAAGGGATCTCAAAGAAAATGGAAAAAAAAAACCAAAACAAAAAACCCAACAAAAACAAAGAAAACAACAATCACATGAGGTTCAAAAAAAAAAATGCACCTAGGAAGAAATAAGTTCATGCATCAGTACAGACTAGGAGCTGAACAGGTGTAAAGCAGTTTTGCAGAGAAGAACCATGGGGTCTTAGGGAAAAAGGAGTTGATTATGAGCCACCAGTGTGCCCTTGTGGCAAAAAACAACAGCCTTGGGGACTATATTTGGAAAGCGTTATCAGCAGGTTAAGGTAGGTGATATTTCCCCTCTACTCAGCACTGGTGAGACACATATGGAATTCTGGGCTCCCTAGGACAATAACAAAATAGACATACTGGATAGCTTCCAGAAAAGTGCCACAAAGATGATTAAGGGATGAACTTGGACAGTTTAGTCCACCAAGGAGAAATCTCAGGGAATCTTATCCATGTGTATCAATACCTCCTGGGAGATTGAAAGAAGACTCTGTCTTGATGTCCAATGCAAGTGCAAGCAGTAACCAACACAAATTGGTTAAATGTAAGAAAAAAGCTTTTTACTGTGGTAGGAATAGACCACTATGACATGTTGTCTAGAGAGGATTAGAAGCCTCCAGCTTTGCATCTGTTCAAAACACAAGTGGACATTGCCCCAGACAATCTGCTGGACTTGACTCTGCTTTGAACAAGGAGTCTGGACTACATGACATCCAGAGGTCCATTTTAACTTCAACCATTCTCTGATTCTATGCACCATATAAAATTCTCATGAAATGTAAATTACCATACATCTTTCAAAAATGTTTTGCTTTGCTCAAAATGCAGTGAAAATTAACATGAACAAAGCAGAACCCTTGTTAGTACAGTCACAGTGATTAGTAAATAACTGAGTATAAGAACAGGACAAACTCCATCATGTAGCTGTAGTGGTATATTATTAGACGATGTTCCACATGAGAGGTTTACTAGAAAGCTTTTGTTTTCCTGATCCAAACATTTATCATCATTTTAGACAAACATCTGAAGTTCATCTTTTGTAATGATAAATTATGGCTGGGTGAAACTTGTCTAGGCTTGCCCTTTACTTCATTCTTAGTTGCATTCCCTTGGTCTTTGAGGAACGTGTAGTCAAATTAGGAAGTCTTCTTACAAAATGGTTTGTAAGAAAGCAGGACTATTTCTGAAAACAATGGGAAAGTCCAGTTGTTGATTGTCTATTCATGAGAGAGGCCAAGAAAATGGGGCTATTTGACCAAAAAAACAAAAAAAATCCACCCCACCCCAGGGGTGTTCACAGTGATGAAAATTATGAAAATACCACAAGTGACAGTTGTGATCTACCATGGTAGGAGGTAAAAAGTTATACATTGAAATCCCAAAGAGTAAGAGATTCATAGTTATTCAGTCAGGATACTACTAGAAACAGTCTTGGAATAAAGTTAAAAAAAAAAAAAAAAAAAAGAAAAAAAAGGCAACATCACTGCTGCAGCATTTTCTTCACTAGATCTAAAGGACAGCAGCAGTGGAATTTGCTGTTTGTGTTAAAGTGTCAGGAGGGGAAAGAACAAAGACATGGAAACATCTGCTTTTAGAAGCCACTTGAAAAATAATTATGCAATAGCCTGTGAAAAACATCTGTTAAAAATGCTGCTGTCCACCCATCACATAGAAAGAAGTCACTTAAGGAAAATATAAGCAAGATCAGGAGAAGATCGTGGCTCATATTTCTCTTGGAACACTCATTACCCCAAATTTAACTGAAACTTAATGGTAAGTTTAGCAAAAGAAATATACAATAGAAGCAAGCAGGATGATAAACCACTGCCAAACAGATGGTACAACCTGCTGTTACATAATCAATACAAATTGAACAGAAACCATGCTTAGCATGTGTACTTCTTCTGAATACAAACAAATTCCTTCCTGGGAATTTTCAGTCCTCCCATTCACAGAATCTAAGACCTTGCAATTAGTCATGGAGCTCTCTGTTCTAGACCAACAAGGCTATTTCAGTACCCAGCCTCCCTTCCCATGGTGCACAGAAACTCAGGATCTTCTGCAAACATCATTACACCACATCATGCCTCCTTGTACATGACTGGTTTAACATTGGGTGGACTTCTGAGTCCAGTGCACTGTTGTGTTGACACAGTGCTACCTGAACCCCAAAGAATCTCCTCCTCACTTTGATGTGCTGTACACACTTAACAGCTCATTCAGCAGTTGTATGCATGTTCTGATGTAGGTGACTTAAAATCATAGAATCAACCAGGTTGAAAGAGACCTCCAAGATCATCCAGTCCAACCTATCACCCAGCCCTATACAATCAATTAGACCATGGCACTAAGTGCCTCATCCAGTCTTTTCTTGAATACCTCCAGGGACAGCAACTCCACTACCTCCCTGGGCAGCTCATTCCAATGCCAATCACTCTCTCTGTGAAGAACTTCCTCCTAATATCCAGCCTATACTTCCCCTGGCACAACTTGAGACTGTGTCCCCTTGTTCTATTGCTGGTTGCCTGGGAGAAGAGACTAACCCCCACCTGGCTACGACTTCCTTTCAGGTAGTTGTAGACAGCAATGAGGTCACCCCTGAGCCTCCTCTTTTCCAGGCTAAACAACCCCAGCTCCCTCAGCCTCTCCTCACAGGGCTGTGCTCCAGGCCCCTCACCAGCTTCGTCACCCTTCTCTGGACACGTTCCAGTGCCTCAACATCTCTCTTGAATTGAGGGGCCCAGAACTGGACACAGGACTCAAGATGTGGCCTGACCAGTGCTGAGTACAGGGGAAGAATAACCTTCCTTTCCCTGCTGGCCACACTGTTCCTGATCCAGGCCAGGATGCCATTGGCTCCCCTGGTCACCTGGGCACACTGCTGGCTCATGTTCAGCCTACTATCTACCTGTACCCCAGGGTCCCTTTCTGCCTGNCCCTCTTTATTTTCCTTAATTCCTTTAGAAGCTCCTTGCCCATCCAGTCTGGTTGTCTCCCTTATTGGCTCATCTTTCAGCACATTGGGACAACCTGTTCCTGCACCTTCAGAGTTCTTTCTTGAAGTAGGTCCAGCCTTCCTGGCCTTTTTGTTTTTAAGGGCTGTTTCCCAAGGAACTTTCTGAGTTAGTTCCTTAAATAAGCCAAAGTCTGCCCTTCGGAAGTCCAGTGTGGAGGTTTTGTTGATTCCCCTCCTGGTTTCACCATATATTGAAAACTCTGTAATTTCATGGTCACTGGACCCAGGCAGCCTCCAACCACTACATCTCCCACCAGCCCTTCTCTATTTGTGAGCAGCAGATCAAGCAGGGCTTCATCCCTGGTAAACTCATGTAACAGCTGAGATAAGAAGCTGTCCTCCATACACTCCAGGAGCCTCCTAGACTGACTCTTCTCTGCAGTGTCGAAGTCCCAGCAGATGTGTGGCAGGTTAAAGTCACCCACAAGGACAAGGGCAAGTGATCTTGAGGCAGCCTAAAGAATAACAAATCATCTTCTTCCTGGTTGGATGGTCTATAACAGACTCCAACCAGGATGTCAGCCTTGTTGGCCTTCCCCCTAAGTATCATCCATAGGGACTCAACCTGATCATCTTTAATTTGATCTGAAATCTGAAATAGTTTAACCAGCAACTGAGATAGACAGTGTGCATGTGATGCTCCCATGGTCCCACTGATGAGCACAAACAGGCTGAACTGTGATGTTTAACACTATTCTACCCTGTAGCTACACCTCTAGTGAAAGTAGAGGAAGAGTTCATAGCTTAGTTCTTCAGAAGGCTTTTATGATCAAAAACCACAACACCCGACACTTTCCAACTTCTCTATTAAATACTCAGCATATCTAACCAGCTACAGATGAAATGGCACAGTAATGATTAAATTCTACATTGCATGTGACAGAAGATGGCTGGTTATGAGACTTTCTCCTGTATCCTCAAGTTCATTCTCAAATTCAGTTGCATAAGAAACTCTGCCCTTCCTACCAAATGAAGTTCCCCTTGGTTCTCAGAACAAACCCCTAAAATTGATTTCCATGTTGCTGCTTTTGCCTCAGAAGTCCATGTTTCTCAGTAGGAAGCAAAGTACTTTCAATAAATACAATATGGTTTGTAAAACACTTTGAGATCCTCAGTGGTAAGGGACAACCTAGAGTGATGTAAGAAGATATAATTTTTATATCAATAAAACAATTGCTTCCAATATAGAGACACCTTGCTGCTTGTCACATAAAACAAAATTTGGGAGGGGGGTTGGGAGGAAGGAGTGTGAAGGAGTTTAAACAAAAACAACTGTGGAGCAGATTTTAAATTCAGTGCATTCTTGAAACGATGTCTTGTAAGAAGCACTACCATCATGACTCCTCTACTTATTTTTTAAATACATCATTTGGAAACTTTTTAGCCTCTGTTATTCTCAGTTCATTCCTAAAGTATCAACCATGATTAATACAGACGGTTTAATGAATGTTTTCTCTGCATCATTTTTTTCAAGGAACATCAAATGAACCCAAAACCTCAACACCAATCTTTAGGATTTGGTAAAAGCTGCCTAAAAGCGTTTACAGATGAGGAGTAGAATTACTGAGTATGACAGATTTAGGTACTTGTCAAGGAGTGGGAGGGCAAGTGGGAGAAATCTATGAGTATGTGCTACCGTCCTCAAGTGTTCCTTTGAAATCCACAGACTCAGAGTAGTGCTCCAGAACAAGATCAGCAAGCCAAGTCTTAAACATTCTCTTGCATATAAAGGGTCTCTCATGTAATTCCTGTGGAAGAGCACACTCTTTGGAGATCTGGGAAGGGAATTTATGGAAATACAGATACACAGGAATAGCTTTGTGATACTCCCCAGGTTAAAATGACATAGAGGAGCAGCTTTGACTATCATTGCACTTCAGATTCAGTAGCAAGGAGATAATGTAGTGAACTATATTGCTATCTGAATATTTTGCTCAATTAAAAACTTTTAAATTTGGCTCAAGTAAACCATCTTCAAATTCCTGTCTCCTGCAGCTGGAATGCAATGAAGCCACCAGAATGAAGACCAAGCTAAATATTTTTCTGAACTGGTTTTGTGGTCCAAACTACATGGAAGTCTATATTATGAAACGGGATTATAGGATTAGAGTAGGTTTGCCTTTGGCATCAGGAAAGCGTGGCAACTGGTTTCAGTGTAGACATTCCCAAGCTAACAGAGGTCATGTGGGTCAGACCAATTTTCGTGTACATGACCAGCATACACATGAATGCCACATGGTTGCTGCCTGACTGTAAATGGTCTAGTAATAGTTCATTACAATGCTGCCACCAGCTTCTAGTGGCAGTTAATCTACCATTCAGTGTACTTTAATCAAAACCTTGGATATCATATAACAAGTATTTAAACCAGAAATTGCCCTCTCTGGTAACATTTTCCAATTACCTTGGATGGGTCAAGGGAATAACTGTGCTTACCAAAGCTTTTTTTAATGTTTGAGGGATGTTTCTGTTTGTTTGTTGGGGTAGGGTGTTTGGTTTGGGGGGGGGGGTGTTTGTTGGTTTTGTTGTTGTTTTTTTTTTTGTTGTGGTTGGGGTTTGGGGTTTTTGGTTTGGTTTTTTTTTTTTGAGGGAAGCAAAACTAGAGAAGGAATTGCAAGGTTCTTGAAAGATATGAAGGCTCAGCAATATGGAAAAGATAATTTGGACTGAGTATGAATTTAAATGTAAATCTTTCTGATTTGCTATCACAAAGATATTTGGTATCAGTTAAGTAAGTTGCTATCCTGATGAGATAATCCCACACAGTTTTAATATGGAATCTATGTAGGAAATTAATCCGGGACAACCTATAAGGAGAAGCCATTCTGGAATAATTTCCTGTGATAAAATCCCTGGGACTGACTGTTCAAATGCTGTTAGGCTGTACATTAAAGCCCTCTTCTATACCTAACTGGGCCGTCGTCTACATTAGTTGTTCAGTTCCACAGAACTCTGCTCCAAGGTCTACTAGAGAGTGAGCAAAAGTGTGATGGAGATTACTCTGAGCAGAGGGTCACACTAACATTTTAATCCAGCAGTGCTGTCTTTGCAATTCATAGTTGAACTTCATGCAAATAGGTTAACAAGATTCCTAGAAGACACTCAAGAAAAAGAATTAACCACTTTCCCACATGTCAACAAGATGCAGTCAAGTGAGAGAAATCGTGTAATACCTAACATACTGAGCAGGCATTGCTCTTGTCCAGCAAAGGAACTCTGGCCCATGCTATAAACCAGCACAACTAGTGAAAACCCTGGAAAATTCTGGCCTCTCTGACAGACACACAAGATTTAATCTCATCTACAGACATTTGGGTGAGGAACATATAATCCCTTGCTCTTTAGAAGGTATAAAGCTGTTCAAAGAAGGCAATAAACCACTTATGTCATGTACTGAAAGAAACACCTGTAAGTCACTTAAATGTACATATAACAAATAAAATACACTAGTCCTGCACTTGCCCATCTTTTGGATCTCAGAAACTTAAGTTAGTCATCCTCAATTAACATTATACCTGTTTCCTCTCAGAAATCTTGTAGGATTTTCCAGCTCGTTCAGGTATGCTCCAAACCATCCACTTGACAGCAGAAGGAAATAGCTTGTTCAGCTAAAGAACAATGACTTTGTCACCAAACTTTTTCATTACACCATATAGATTAAATTAGATTTTTTTTTTCTTTTTTTTTTACTATAAAACCAGCTACAATAATATGCAATAATACAATAATATGCAGTCAGTTGTCTGGGACACTGAAGATGCAAGTCTAAATGTTCCGTAACACTTAGAATTTTATGAAAACTATTATGGGATAGAAAAAATATGTATGAATTAAGTCTTGCCAATGCAATTTTTTCCCAAGTGGGCAGGTAAAATTAAAAATAACAGCATTCAGAATTCAAAGACAAAACTTAAATCAGAGTGCAGGGGTTTTAAAACACTTTGCTACTGCCTCCTAGTTCCACACACTTTTTAGGCATCTTCCCATGGATAGTGCATAATAAGAGAACTTCTCTCAATACTGTAAGTAACCATTTTAGTGAATTTTGGTTTATTTGCACATCATTAACGTTTTTCCTTCCAGTTGGCAAGAATCAGTTAAGAATTCATTGTCATCTTCCCTCAAATTCTTCCACTACCTCTTTTTCCCTAATGCTGAAATAGGGCTTCAAACATGTAGTAGTTTTAGAGTTAACACTGGTTTCATTTGAAACTTTAAATAAAGAATTGTATTGGATACAGAAGAACAACAATAGATAAACCTATACCATTCCATTCATTTGCTGTTTAGGATAACGTCTGCTGCATAAACGGTTCCTTTTTTGCTTCACCTCTCTGCCTCCTGCTTCACTCTCCCTCCTTCCCTTCTCCACCTTGACTGACTTCTGCACTAGCCTTGGCTGAGTATGTAACAGTTGGGGCCTTTCTGGTTTTCTGTCTGGGGGGATGAGATAGGGGGAGAAGGTGGTGCTTGGCCTCTTCTGGGTTCTGTCTGTGTTATTTCTAAATTGTAAATATTTGTAAATATATTTTGTACATATGCATTGTATTACATGCTTTTAGATTTTAGCTTGCTGTAAATATATAGCTTCAGACAGCATTTTAAAGATGCATGCTGGAGGAAAATCTAAGACGACTGCAATTATAATTGTATTTCATTCTCTGCCCTTTTTTATTCCATCTACAAATTCTACCAATTGTAACATTATATTTATTCAAAAGCATTGATAAAGAAACTGAAAACTAGGCAGCACTACAAATACTCTCCTCGGGAAAGAATTCCATAATTTCTTTTTATGATTTATCAGCTAACCAGTTTTTCATTCAATTTATACTATGTGGACTACACTGATTTTGCATAGTGCTAATCTCTTTGAAATCAGAATGTCATGTAGAACACAGTCAGGTGCCTCACAGGGCTAGGCATATCATGGCAACCATCAGTTTAAACTGCTATGTCATTCATTCACCCCATCAATAGAAATCCATACTGTGTGGCGGCTGAATACTATAGACATTCAAATTGTGTTGTGACTTTTTCTTTCCAGCAAGCAGCACCATGCAGAGTGAAGAACAGAGGAGCTCTGGACATTCACTTCCACATCCTGCCTCTATGCCAAAGGGCCAGACACAATTTCTTTGCCATAAAGCAGCTCTTTTCACTTCTTCATGGCTACAGGCAGTTGTCGTAACCAATCCTATTATTGAGGATGCAGCTGGACTGCAGAGGACTCTGTCAGGGGCTGCAGTGGATTAAGTTTATGCTGTCATAGCCATTTTTAAATCACTATGTCTGGTGGACACTGTATGCCAGTGTCAGCAGCAGCCTGCCTGATACTGTGCTCTCAGAATACATAGAAGAAAGGTTCTATTATTTTACTGTGTTCAAGCCCTGTTCTTACCTTCCTAGTACTACTCATTAAAATGTAGCACTACCAGTGCCATTTCAGTACTTTCCTGACACCATCTTGACTGCATTTTTTTTTGTTTTGTACTAACTAAAACCTTGGCAAGCTCAAAGGTTGCATAAATAATGCTAGCAAAAAAAAATATTTCTAATGTACACATAAAATTAATACGGGCTTGAAATTACAAGATGTTACCTTTAAAACTTTGTGATATCTGTATACTTTCCTGTCTACTGTCTGGGAGACAAAGGCAGCCACCAGAGCCAATATTTTTATGCCTATTTATTTCCCAGATATACCTGAGCCAGTTTCTCTCCTAAACAACTGAAAATACGCTCGATTGCTACAAAATACATGCATTTGCAACAGCACAAATACAAGACCTGAGGATGCCCATGATGCTGCGGACCAAATTCAGTAGGCACTTTGTCACATGAGACACATTAAAGTTCTGTTTCTAAAAATCAGTTGAAGTCTATGGCAATCTGTATCTCCTCATTTATTCTAGCAAGACTCGACATACTACGGAACTACTCAATCCATCTCTGCAAAATTATTCATATTCAAGGAATTGGTTATAGAAATTGTTTCATATCATCATGCTTCCAAGAATGTATGGGAAGCATAAAGGACCATTTCATACCACTGTAAAAGATCAGAAGATGTGGCCAAAGAGAATTATTTTACTGGATTTTTTTTTTTTACACTGCAAGGTAAATATAATGCTTAATGTAAGTGTATTGATAGAAGATCCCCAAGACTTGATCAGGGAATTAATCCCTTCATCTCCCTGGTGGAACAAAATATTAAATTAAAAGTACATTTCTCTTCAACCATCTCATGTCTACAGCAGAAAGAAGACATAAAAAGAAGAGTCCTTTTTTGCAGGGACTTTTAAGTTAAATCAGAACAACAGAAAAAGAAATAAGAGTTAATAGATTTGTAGGGTTGGGGTTTTTTTTTTGCCAGTGCTGAAATCAGCAAATCTGGTGAGATCTTCCACCGAGCTAGACTAATTCCAGTCTGATATTACTGAAGTTACCATTAATAAAGAGTTATTCAATCACTTCCAACAAAAACACTTGAATATATTGAACAGGATCAAGAGAAAATCAGCATGCTAAAAAAAAAAATCTTTACAACTGCTTTTAATTGTATACATTATTCAATGCTGGTATGGATAGACAATGTGGTTGTTGATATAAAGATGCAATGCATATCTCTAATGAATAACAAATTAAGTTGGAAATGCTACTATATTACAGCGACAAATGAGAGGTCTCCATTTTAAATGAAAATTAAAATTGTTTTGTGAATTCCATGCTACCATGACAAGATGATGTTTAGCAACTAGATTTAAGGTCCAAAAAGCAATGTAGATAGTAGGACAATTAGTTTAAGGCTACCACATTATCTTAGAGAAAAGATAGCTGTGTTCAACTGCACAAGACCACAGCACTGTGGCGCATATGCATTAGCAGAACACTGGGTTCTGAGCAACCGAAATAGACTCAGCAGTGCAGAGTCTGCATCTCTGCACAGGGCGTTTGAATTACTCCCTTGGATTTAGGTACCTAGATTCTGCCTAAGTTTTTCTTTAGGCATCTAAGTGCTTTTTTGGATCTTGATCTAAATTCTTTTTTATCATAGAACCTTTTCCAAAAGCTCCATTAATTTACCCAGCAATTACCAGAAGACCATGAGACTACTTCACTAATCAAAAAAATAAAGTATTACATTGGTTTTTTTCTGGTTTTAAATGAACTATGAAAGAAAACACATCTGCAAAGTAAACCTGAAACATGAGGCTGTGTGATTAAACCACTTCATAATATAATATAATATATATGTAGTGACTTCTGACACCTTACTGCTGCAGCTCATACAATGTTATTTGTTAGCAACAAATTTATAAATACACCTTATTAACCAGTTGTTACACACACATGCCACTTTTCTATGCCAAGAAATAGAAATGCTGCACAAAAGTCAAAATCTTTGCTATGTCCTCTACACTATTGGGAGATTACTCAGCATCTGCATGAAAACATACTTGCTCTGCAAGAGAACACAGGATTAAATAAATACTGCATGATCTAGAAACAGCAGGACATCTAATCCAGGCAAGTATAATGACTCTGTTGTGTTTTCTTGAGAAAGAAAAATACCCTTTTCCTCCTTTCAGAACTCCAGGATGGATATGATCAGTATCATTTCACAAGGCTGGTGCAAGGGCCATAAAAAGAACTAAAAATAGTAAGAACTGCATGCTAATTTTAAATAAACATACATGTTGGAATGAGAAGGAATACGTACCTATATAGTTTAATCAAGACATTCTCCTCTTCTCTTTACTATGTAAAACAGAAGAACTTATAAGGAAATTGCAACTCATCACCCTTACAGGAAGTGTCTTTTATTCCTCCTGGCAGACTTTTAGCATTCAAACTGAAAGATGTGGATTCTACTTTCATCTTCTTTTGATTTACATAATGATCTTGTTTGTTTGAGTTGAGCCCAGATTCTTTCTGAGCTCAGTATACTGTCAACAACGACAGGACTCAGCTGGGCTTCGTGGATGCCGATGCTGAGTTCCAATCAAATTCATACATCTCTGAAGTGTGTCTGAACCACAACCCTCAGATTCAGACCAAACTTAGCATGGAAATAGACCAACGCTCTGTCCCAGAGCCATTCTTCTTCTACAAGGTTGTTTAATTCCCTTGAAGTGCCAAGGATATTGTTCCAAACAGGGATGGAGATCTTACTTCTACCAAGAAAGAAAAAATGCACTACTGGGAGGGACCTGTCCCTTGGAGCTGAAAAAGGATAGCTATATAGACAACGTCAGCCCGTGTTTCTGACCTTTTCATGGAAGCAGCAGAGTTATCTAAGCATTTTTAATGTCTAACCACAAAATTACATTTCAATGTTAGTACTTTTTTTTTAGTATTCTAAATAAAAGGTTGCAAACTTTAAACAGAAAAAGACAGAAGATCTGTTAAAGTGTTCTTTTAAAACAAAATATCCATTATTTGTCATGGCTCAGATTCATTTTGAGATTAAGTGCCATAAATGAAGAAAACATCTGAAAAAACAAACAAATATCACAAAAACAGGGCAGGGCATAATCAGCTCTTGAAAATATGCTCAGGAACTATGGCCATAACTGCTAACATAGCTAAACTGTTGCTTGCACTAACTATAACAGAAAACTTCCAAAGATTTCTTTATTCTCCAAATACCTACAGTCTCATCAGGAGACTTTACCAGCATTCTAAATGAAATACCTTTCAAGAGCAGGTGGAGTATGTGCTCCTGCAGATTGTGGCACTTGAATACAAAATAGCTCATTCTGAAGAACGTTTCAGGAACAGGCTCAACCTATGTATGTCTTTCTCTAAGCTAAGGGCCACCTCCCACAGAATTCAATAGCACCAAGAGCTGGACTTTCAAAATTGTTTCTTACATAATAAAATGCTTCAATTATCACAGGATGTTAATGTACATGTGAAACCAAGGATTTTTTTCTCCATTCCACATCCAGCTCTGGCACACCTTTAACATGCTGTGTTTATGCTTAGCTTGTAAAATGTATTACTTTTTAAGATAAGGGATGTGGAAGAAGCAGATAAACAGGGCAAGTCAGGTTCAATCAAGATCACAAAATCATGCCACATTTTCTGGCTGATCTATGAAATGGGATTTCAAACTTTCTTTGGATTCCTTAATAAATAAATTCCCATGAGCTTTCCATGTATGATGATAGCAAACTTTTTTTTCTGCCTTTTTTTAAATGATTCTTCAGAAAGAGCACAAAGCAATTCCTTGGAGAGATTTTATCTACAGGGACTTGTAAACAAATTGATCCAGATGTTTTGCTTAAGAATACTCCAGACATAGTAAATTATTCCTTACTACATCCACACTCCATTTCCTCTCTTTGCAACTAACATCCCAAACCAGACCACTTTTCAAAAGACAAATAGTTGAAATGGCGCATTAGCATTAACAAGATCACTTCGACACTTAACTGTCTTACATATATGGATGCATATGGTGTCATTTAAGAGTTTCCAGAAAGGATCAAAATCAAATATATTTGGGCCCTTTCCTAAGCCACTGAAAAATTATCAAAGAAATCTTAAGAATTTAATTTTCCTTTCCTTTGTTACATGATTTGCTGCATTTATCTTTTAAAAAACCCAAGACATGCGGGATGGTAATGGATTCCAAATCCCTAGTTAAAAACCCAGACAACAACTAGCCTATCCCACTAGAATAGAAAGAGAGGGAACAGGCCTATGGACTAGGTAAAAGGATATCTAACAATATTTGAAATTATAGGAACACATACATTGAAAAATTCATGACAAAAGAAACTGGCTTCCTACAGTTCTTAGTGGCATACCCAATAGGCTATTCTGCAGAAATGTGTATCTCAATCTTTCATTTAAATTTCTTTTAAAAAAATAGTAGAAAGTATTAATTTACTTTAAAGATATAAGGGACTTTCAGAATAACAAGGCAAGCATATTATCTTTAAAATATATTCCAGCTGAATATACTGTATCAAAATATGTTTAGCTGATTTCCCTAGCTTCTTTAGGTGCTTTTTTTTCTGTTTTATAATGATGGAATGAGTTTCTCTGTATCACTGAAGTAATCTTTCCAAATTACAGGCTTTATGAAGGTCACATGCTGACAAATATAGCAACCAGCTTTCCATGCTATGCTTCCTGAGTCAGAATATTTGTTTTAAAATTAAACCATTGGTAGCTTTCCAGTTACTATAAGGACAGCGGGATCAACTGAGTGCACAGCAACAGATTACAAAGCAGGTGGCCTGAGGCTAAATCTGAACAGTTTCCTCACATAGCTTTGTAAAGTGGGGTGCAGATAACTCCTAATGAGTCTGGTCACTTAGTTGTATACAGGGTCTAGACAGGTCAAGATCTAAGGATCAGAGCTTCCAGTAACATTCTATTAAATACTCATTAGTTGGAAAAGATGTCACCAGAAGATCAATCAGAGCTATACTGCCTTATTATTAAACACAAGTGCCCTTATAAGACCCTCACAACTTGAAAAATTATAAGATACTGAAAAAGATACAGCCAAAAAAGAGGTGAATCTGAGGACACAGATGAAAACTGAGGTCATTGTTCTATATCACATTCCCTACGTGAAAGAGGAATTTGAAACTCATCATTTATTGAATCAGTCAGTATTTGGCAGCATCAATTCTAGTGTTGAGTTAAAACATTTAGGAGGCAGATTTGGAGAGCCTTTCACTGCAAAATGAGCAAATAATGAAATACATTTATTTCATAACCTGTATTTGTTACAAACACAACTCACTGAGCTGTTCCTCATTCCCTAAAAGCTAATAAAAAGAAGAGATTAATGACTAAAGCCAGCATTTTTGTTGTCTTTTTTTGCTTCCTTTTATTTAAAGCTTCGTATAAAAGCTCTTGTGGTTTGGTGATACTGTGCTGCTGCTGCTGACTGGTAGGACGGTATTTGGTGATCCAATTCCCTGAAGACATTTGTCTAGCCCTTTTTCTCCCAATACTTGTACTAGGAGAGCACACTACATTAGACAGCTAAGGGAGAGCACCTCACAGGCATGATTTCCGCAATGACATGCTTTAAACCAACAACAATCTAAGTGGGCAATAAAGAGAGATAGCAGGCACAAGTTTTTCTAATGAAAAGCACACTCAACAGGGTCACAAGAAAAGGTAATGCTTACGTACAAGGAACACAAGTATGCAGTGCTAAGGACTGATCTTGCCCGATTGGGAAGATGACTGCTGGAGCTAGAAATACAGTCCCCAGGGTTGGGAGATAAATTCCTGAGGATCCCTTTAAAGACAGTGCAGCACTGCTGGAATAACTCCAAAAGTACTCTGACATTTCCTTTCTTTTTTTCTTTCCTTTTGAGGACCCCAAAACATGGTACTATTCAAACCTCCTGGACCTGTGAAATATTTTGGAAAATGAAAAACTCTAGAGTTTATCATTAAATCTCTGGTGCCTCTCAGCCCCCTGACAGACCTCGAATTACCTGGATCACAGCCTTCAAGCAATACCTTGGCTCTGCTGCTCCCAGTCTGCCTGGAACCAATTAATGCATTAGCACAAAAAAAATGAAAAAGGAATTAATCATTCTTTTCTGAACCTCCAAAGATTCAAGTTTTGGACAGGCCTTTATGGAGATGGGGTAAGATCTGAACAGAGTTACCCCTTCCTAGCTGACAGAAAGCTAGCTATTTATTTCACTTCCTACCAATTAGCACCCACAACCCACCAAGCTGAGGGACTCCATGTATCAGATTTCCCTCACCTGTGTCCTCTATAGTAAGATAGAAGATTACAAAGGGCACAGCCTTCTACCCACTCTCCTCTTTTCCAGTACAAGGTGGCAAGAACATCTACTCTGTCATCTAATCTTCTGATGGACCTTGTCCCCAAATTTCAATATACCAATACAAACAGGAACCCACAACCTTTTTTTACTTCATTCAAATTGATTGCCTTTCTTCTGCCATATGGGTGAATCTTGGAATCTCATGAACCTCTTCAGTTTGCTATAATCCTGTCTATCCAGAAAAACACTTTTTTGTCCAATTCTCTTCCCTTACCACAGTTAGCCCACTCTCTCTCACAGCACAATGTAGTGCTTCATCCTCCCTGGGACTCAGCCACTCCCTCTGCCCTGCCAATCCTCCACCAGCTCCTCCCACAGGCCCAGGGCATCCCTGAGCACATACTAAGGCTGAAAGAGTCCTTAAACTCAAAATCTGAGGATACCCTCACTTATGACAAGCTTCTGCCTCCTTCTCCTTTTCCCTTCTGCTTCTGGTCCTTAAGCAGAAACCAAGGCTGCGGGGCAAGACTGTAAGAGCAACTCACATCAGCGGTGCACCAAATGCTGCCTTTGCTCTACAAAACCAATCTGTAGATGCTCCTCAGGGCCAGTATCATTTAATAAACTCACTATGTGCCCATGACAAGCAAAGAGCAACACACCATGGCATGATGAGTTTCAGTCACAAATGGTGTCAGGAAAAGGTAGCTCAGCCTCAAGCAGCTCAGCCACTCTGACAGGCCTCCATGCCCTGTAATCTCAGAACTACCAGATGGCCCTGATCCTAACTACACCTTCTCATTTTTCATCTCTTTACCAGATTTCCATTTCTGTCACAAAAGACTCCTGAATTTCTTTTTTTGTGCTTAAAAACACAAGGGTTGGCCTTTCAAAATGCAGTTAAGGAAGAACAGAGGGGAAATGACACATCATGGGTAAAACAGAGTGGTCAATCCTCTGGCTTACTAATTAGGATTCATGTACTGGAAAAATCCAATTCCTGGCACCGGTGAGTTAATAAAGAAATGAAAAAATGTCTGGAAAATTGGAAAAAATAGTATAATTGTCTAAGAAAACTAGCACATCTGGTCATTTCCCCACACATTGTTATTAGCACCACAATTATTTCAGCAGGAGGCAAGCTGGGAAGAAGTAATACAGGACCAATGAAGAAAAGCACTAGCAGGATAACCAGCTATTCAGACACTCACCCCTGAGAGAAAGCAGACCTGCTGCTAAACAGTCAAGTCTACTTTAACACACGCTTCTTTAAACTGTGATTTATAGGGTTTAAACTGAAGATAATTATTTCCACTAGGGCTATCACAACTGCAAAATTACCCAGTTCTTTCTGTGCAGCCATTTACATTGGGACACAAATTGCTCATATTCTGGTATTTACATGCTTTTCCTAGTGGTAGGAAGGAAAATAGGAGGTGCAAGGCAAGAGAATACAGATCTCCAGGTAGCAACTCATACAGTATGCAATTGTATATGAAGAGGACTCATTTGCATACTCTTAGAGTCAAATGCTCACCATAAAAATTTCCTAGAGCATACCAGTGAATCTGGTAAGCTACTTGTCCTTCTTTCAGAATTGTTTTTTATGAGGAAGGCAAGAAAAAAACTATCCCAGGAAGGATTTCAGTAACAGTGGCACTTGGCTGATTCTCCTTTGAGTTTTTTCCTTTTATATTTTTGCATGATGATACTTCATGACATCAACATTTTGACAGTGTAATGGGGTTTGCTCACTTCTTCTACAAAGTAACACTTTAGGAATCTTACACAGAATGAGCCTCTTCTTAGCATATTGATTACTAAGACCTTTTTAATGTTTTAAAACATGCATAAAAATCAGGCATATTTCACAACTATTTTAATTCGCATTGTAGCTGAACTGGGTAAGATCCAGTACAAGATCTAGATACTCCAGTACAAAGCCTGTCTTTCAGTACCTCAGATCTCACAGGGGAGCGCGACAAGAGACTGGAGTGCCAGGCTCTCTAATCAATTCACAGGACAAGTTAGTGCCTCAGTGTAATCCAAATAAGCCAACAAAACGTGCAAGCACTTGATGACAATATATTCAGGAGGCAACTATCTGTAACTGGGCACAGGCAAATGTTAAGAAGGAGAGCATGTCTTAAATCCTACTCATTCAGAGAGGTAGTTTGATTTTTGTTATCTCTAGCCCAGCAGTCTCTATTTCTGTTCCATATTTGTCACTTTAAAAAAAAAAAAAAAAAAAAAAAAAGGTTCCTAATTTTCTCTTAAAAACAGATTGGAAAAGCAGTGGCTGCCCAGATGCTTAAAAGATCTTTTTTTCTTCCCCTAGCTCAAGAGAGCTCAAAGTCATATCTTCAAAGAAAGCTTCCTATTTACAAATATGCCTCAAGCACAGTCAAGAAGTTCTGAGTCCAGAACAGACACCACAGACACCAAAAGCTGAAGCACAATATCAGTACATAGCTTGCTTGATGTATCACTTTTTCCCCTTCGACTTGGACTTTTCCTGTACTACACCAAGCAGCAATGTCATTCAAAATGCACAGTACACCCTGGGAGCAGAGAGAAGAAATACAGGTCTCTGTGAAATCTGAGTTTCCAAAAAGTCCTTTTTCCTCATATGCATGCTCTGCCTCTGTCTATACAGTGGCAAGGCTTCATGGAGTAAAACAAAGAATGTTCTGTCACACCAGGACTAGTCTACAACCTAGAGACTAGGTATAACTCAGTCAGTGGAAGATACAGGATTTCATACCATTAGATGGAGGAGACCAAACTTTTCTCTCTCTTACTGCTCAAGTAGCTCAACCAGCAGGCTGGATGGAATCCCCTTGCAGTGCCTTTCAGAAATAAATCAGCAGCACTGGTCTGTCAAATGATTGACTCTCTCAGCATGTGAACATGTTCTCAGACACATACAGAACTGACCTACTTTTTCATTTTCTATACTAGTATGTGAAGACAGAAATGTAGGAATGTTGTGTTCCTAGATCACTCTCGGGTCAACATGTGATTTAGATATTGAGCTGCTTTGCCTTGTCTGTATTAAGGTGCAAGTACAAAAGACAACACTCAGGATTCTGGGGAATGTGTAGACAAAACATGGGTTAGCTTTCCAATCTAAATAAAGATCATGAAATCATACAGCAGTGTTTACTTAATTTACTTCGGTCTCAGACATAATACAGTGATTTTTTTTTTTTTTTGAGGCCTGAGGCATTCATTACATGGTAGTGCTGCAATTAAATTGATAATAGTTTGATAAATCGGAGTCTTTGAGATACATGCACTAAAGACCCATGCCATTAGAGAGTATCCATACACTTGAATCACTGCATTTTATGAGTGATGTTTTTGTTGTTTGGCCTCTAGTGGTGACTGTTGCCCTGTTCAGTGTTTACAGATTCATATATTAAGCCAGCCTCATCAACAGTTAAAAATGCACTTTGCACTGCATTACCCCTCCTACCATGCCCAATCTCATCCACAACCAATTATCAGCCAAAATCTCCAAAACTGATCATTGATAGCTGCTTCCTCAGAGGTGCAACTGAAAATACCTTTTCTTTTTTTTCCCACCTCTTTGGTAACCTGTGAAAAGGAGCTACTGGTATCTAGAATTTTTTTAATTTGTATCACTAAAATCGAATCAAACTACCTAATGGGTACCATTACAACAACAAAGGCTAATGGGGCTGTGTGATACTTGCACACAAACACAATCAAACACCACTTCTCCAACACAGAGGAAGATTAAACTGTGAAGAATTTTACTTACTTGTATCTCAGTGCACTTGGACAAAATATAGTGTTCTCATCTATCTTCACCTAAGGAAGAACTGAAGTACAAAGGAGTCACAGGGCAGTTACATGCACAGCTGTAAGCATAAAGAACTGCTCCTCTCTAAATATTAGCCCTTTTTATATGTTCTTTCCCTAACTTTTTTCTTTTGTATTAGAAAGTATGCCATCAATGACTCTCATGATTGACCACATGATATCACAAGTCAAAAGAGTGAAAACTGAGCAACTGGGGGAAAGAAACTGCAAAGTGAAACTATTCTTTTTTTCTGTTTTAAATTGCTCTTTATTTTCAGCAACTAACACAGGCTTTGATTAAGATTTTCTTTGTTAAAGAATCAACATTTTCACTCCCATTGGTCTGTTGAGAAAGAAACAATACCTATCCTCCAAGATATCCAGGAAATCACTGGGGAAACCATAACACAGCAGACTTGGCATTTCTTAAATCACAGAATCGTAGAATCATAGAATGGTTTAGGTAGGTTGGAAGGGACCTTAAAGATCATCTAGTTCCAAGCCCCCACTATAGGCAGGGAAAGCTCCCACTAGGACAGTTCACTCAAGGCCTCATCCAACCTGGCCTTGAACACCTCCAGGGAGGGAGCAGCCACTTAAACAGGAACAAAAAATCATTCAACATTTTTTATGTTTTATGTTTCTTTTTTATAGAACACAAAGCAGGAAAAAAGGCTTATGTTGAAACTTTTAAAAGTTTTCAAATCTTAAAAATAATTTTTAAAAAATTAACAAAAAAAGGGGGGGAAGCATTATTAAGCTAGAATCCATGGGGAGAGAGTTGATGTGATTTGGCTTTTTTTTTTTTTTTTTTTT